>QRFJ01001649.1:205468-346032 GCA_006176705.1 Cocos nucifera
ATTAGAATAAAATTTAAATAATAGCACAAAGTAGGAATTGGGTTTTGGGAGATTAGGGCATTCCCATTCCCTGCCAGAATCAAAATAAAAATAAGATTCCCTCTAACCAAATAAATGGCTAGAATGGGAGTCCTTTATTCTCATTCCAAAATCCAACTCTCTCGAACCAAACATGCCATAATATCTCTCTTTAATGTCTATTATAAGTTTGCAGTTATGCTTATGTCTTTCCATGATATCTTCTTTTCTAACTCTCTTAGTTATATTCATATTAGACCTGAATAAGTGCTCCATCTTATCAAAAAAAATTCAATCCATTTTAATTATAATCTTGCTCATCTCATTGACACTTGGTCTAGTCAATCATTTGATATACCAAAGAGAATTCCTTTCTTTTCATCTAATTCATCCTTTTGGATCATCTTCTCACTTATCTAGCACCATGGCTAGGAAAAGATTAACATGTGGATCTTTAGCTGGATGGGATGCACACCAAGGACAACGCAATAACTAAACCCCATAGTTCATCAAAATGCCTATGGAAGAATATGCAAGGTATTAGAAATCCATCTTCGTATAGTTTCCAACTTAACATGGTTCATTTGATGTAGAATGCTTTGTGGATTATGTGTCATCAAATAGAATAATTGCAAACTCTTGTCTCCAATTATGGATAATCTAGAATATTTAGTAGTTATAATTACATCATAGAATTGGTTTTGAGGATGAAATCTCACTCCAGCCCCATAAATTTAAACACCAAGGCTCTGTTTGATTGCAAGTGTTGGGGGGAAAAAGGGCTTCCGTCAAAGTCCTTGCAGGCCAAATATCGCTAAGCCCCTGGAGGCATCATCCAGCATTAGATGTAGTCCAGTTCAAGATGCAGCCATGCTAGTCCTTAAGCTCTGGTTGATACCAAAAGGCTTACCTCCAAGCTCAGCGCATTCCGACCTTCAGTCTAATCCTGATAATAGCTTGTCTCCAAATGATAGTGACTTCTTACTAATGTCTAACCTCGAGTATCCACTGAGCTTTTCGACTCCGACCCTCAGTTCAGGCTTGACAATTGTAATTTTGAACGGTTCCCGTTAGGATCTGACCTTGACATGGCCAAACTTCTAGCTAACCTCCCTTAACTAGTTAAAGTGACTCAACTATAGTTCCAGCCAAGACATTCGATGCTCGTCGGGCCCTCAAGCTCGTCTAACCTTAGGGTTTGAAGCATAAGTCCAACTCAGGTAACTGACTCCCAAGCCTAGCTTATTTGACCTTAGATTCCATAATGCAACTTCAGCCCATGTAACCAGCTATTAAGCTTGGTAGCCTCCGACCTCCAAGTATCAATAATAGAAGCATATATTTTCCATCGATGCCATAATTAGATTATAGCTGGCCACTATTAGGCGGTTATGATCACCGACTCATCCTTCATAATAGAATTAAAATAGCCTGAACAATCAGTTATAGCGGTCACTATCAATTTGTTACAGCTTTATCTATAAATAGGATCCTTCAGATACATCATCATCTTCTTCTAATTATCTAACTCTTGAGTACTCCATTCTTGTTGGATAGACTTCTAACTTGATTGTTAGAGGGTCTATGTTGGAGCCACCCACCTCTAGCTAGGACTTTGTTTTGCAGGTCTCACCGGCAAGATCTTAAGCATCCACTCTAGTATCTCTGATGATGATCTGATTTCTACAATAATAGGATTGGCCTTAGAGAAAGGACCTTCTGGACCCTTGTTCTTAAAGGAGCACCCAGTCGATGAGCTCCAGCGCCAACATGAGGATATCGGGACTGCTCGCCAAATGTTGGCTCACCTGCAGGAGATGTTTGGTGAACAGAGTCGCGCAGCCAAATATCAAGTCACGAAATGACTTTTTAAGGCTAAGATGCGTGATGGGCAGTCAGTCCAAGATCACTGTCTGACAATGATCAAGGACATGGAAGAGCTTGAGAAGCTCGGTGTGAAGTTGGACTTGGACCTGCAGAACGATATTATTCTGCAATCCTTGACTGATGCATATGGGCAATTCATCATGAATTACCACATGCATAAACTTCAGAATTCCTTGGCCGAATTAATGAATATGCTGGTTACCGCTGAGCTTTCTATGAAAGGTTCTAAAGGCTCAGTTCTTGCTATGGAACGGACTTCTTCCAAAAGAAAGTCTTATGGAAAGAAAAAGAAGTCTGTGAAAAAGCAAAAGGTGGAAGGATCAAAGAAGAAGAAGGCAGAGCCGAAGAAAAAGGCCGATGTCAAAGGAAAGTGTTTCCATTGCAACAGCGACGGCCATTGGAAGCGGAACTGCCCTACTTACCTGGCCACCCTGAAGAACAAGAAGGAAGGTCCTTCTGGAGGTATGCTCGTTATTGAGTCTAACCTTACGGTTTCTTCTGCATCCAGTTGGGTGCTTGACTCTGGTTCTAGTGCTCATCTGTGCACTTCTATGCAGGGTCTTGAGGATAGCAGGAGGCTGAGGGATGGAGACATGATCCTACGCATTGGTAATGGAGCAAGAGTTGCTGCAGTAGCCGTGGGAACATACCCTCTTCGATTACCATCTGGTTTAGACTTAGTTTTGAAAGACTGTTATTTTGTGCCTGCAGCTAGCAGGAATTTGATTTCTGTTTCATGCTTAGCACAAGAAGGTTATGTGATCACCTTCTTTAAGGACCATTGTAACATTCTTTATGAAAGAAATAAAATTGCAAATGGTTTCCTTATTAATGGTCTTTATCAGCTACATATTGATGTACCTATTCTAACTATCGAGCAAAACGTGAATGCCAAACGACCTAGGGATAGTCCAAACGACAGATATCTATGGCACCTGAGATTAGGTCATATAGCAGAAGATAGGATCAACAAATTGGAGAAAAATGGGCTATTGAGTCCGTTGACTTCCGAGTCATATCCAACTTGTGAATCTTGTCTTCAAGGCAAAATGACTAAACTCCCTTTTGTTGGACATGGGGAGAGGGCCACAGATCTCCTTGCCCTAGTACATACTGATGTGTGCGGCCCATTTGATGTGCCGGCTAGAGGCAATTTTGTCTACTTCATTACCTTTACCGATGATCTGTCTAGGTATGGGTATGTGTATCTTATGAGACACAAGTCTGAAGCTTTTGAAAAGTTCAAAGAATTCAGACATGAAGTAGAAAAACAAACTGGAAAACCCATTAAGGTTCTTCGATCAGATCGAGGAGGTGAATACCTTAGCCGGGAATTCCTAGACTATCTAAAGGAAAATGGCATAGTCTCTCAATGGACTCCACCAGGAACACCTCAACTCAACGGGGTTTCAGAATGGAGAAATCGGACTCTATTGGATATGGTTCGATCCATGATGAGCTTCACAGACCTCCCTGATTTTCTTTGGGGACACTCATTGTTAACTTCAATCTATCTACTGAATAGGGTTCCCTCTAAAACCGTTCCTACCACACCGTATGAGATATGGCACGGTAAGAAACCAAGTCTGAGTCATCTCAGAATTTGGGGTTGTCCAGCTCATGTCAAAAGACAACAAGCGGACAAGTTAGAGTTTAGGTCCTTTAGAGCTCGATTCATAGGATATCCTAAAGAGTCATTAGGATACTATTTCTACATTCCAGAAGACCACAATGTGATTGTGAGTCGACATGCCATCTTTCTTGAAAAATAGTTTATTCAAGACAGCGGCATTGGAAAATAGATCAAGCTTGATGAGAAAGTCTCACAAGTGGAACGAGCTAAGGACCAATTGGAACCAAATCAGGTTGAGCCAATAAGAACACTACCTCCTCCACCTCGTAGATCGGAAAGAGTTTCCCATCCCCCTGAGAGATACTTAGGTATTATTTCAGAGGAAGTAGAGGAAATGTTCCTCGTAGGTAATGGTGCTCATGGTGATGATCCCAAAACCTACAACGAGGCGATATCAGATATCGACTCCGAGAAATGGCTAGAGGCAATGCAGTCAGAAATTGACTCGATGCACTCAAACCAAGTCTGGACCTTGGTAGATCCACCAGAAGGTATAGTACCTATTGGATGTAAATGGATCTTCAAGAGAAAGATTGGTGCAGATGGGAATGTGGAGACATTCAAGGCTAGACTAGTGGCAAAAGGTTATAGTCAACGCGAAGGCATTGACTATCAGGATACCTTTTCCCCAGTGGCTATGCTAAAATCCATCCGCACATTGCTTGCCGTTGCAGCCTATTTCGATTATGAAATATGGCAAATGGACGTGAAAACGGCATTCCTAAATGGATATCTTGAGGAAGATATCTATATGGAACAGCCGCTAGGTTTCACATCCAGTGATACTGAT
The DNA here is from genome assembly GCA_006176705.1 of Cocos nucifera. Lineage (NCBI taxonomy): Eukaryota > Viridiplantae > Streptophyta > Magnoliopsida > Arecales > Arecaceae > Cocos > Cocos nucifera. Next base: position 209,797 of record QRFJ01001649.1, read on the forward strand.
CACAAGGTTTGCAAGCTGCAAAGGTCCATATATGGACTTAAGCAAGCATCTCGGAGCTGGAACACTCGTTTCAATGATGTGATCAAAAAGTTTGGTTTCATCAAAAATGAAGAGGAACCATGTGTTTTCAAAAAGGTCAGTGGGAGCGCTGTTGTCTTCCTCGTATTGTACGTGGATGACATCCTCCTTATTGGGAATGATATTCCCATGTTGACGACAGTCAAAATGTGGTTGTCCAAGGAATTCTCCATGAAAGACCTAGGTGAAGCATCCTTTATTCTAGGAATTAAGGTCTATAGGGATAGACCGAATAGGATGCTAGGACTTTCACAGAAGATGTACATAGAGAAAGTACTAAAGAGGTTTAGTATGGAAAACTCTAAGAGGGGATTAATACCCTTCAGACATGGTATTCATCTTTCCAAGAAGATGTGCCCTAGCACACCTGAGGAAATAGAACGCATGAGCAAGATCCCTTATGCTTCTGCAATAGGGAGCCTCATGTATGCCATGCTATGTACACGACCTGATATAGCCCATGCTGTGAGTGTCACAAGCAGATATCAGTCAAATCCAGGTGAAGAACACTGGACTTCTGTGAAATGTATCCTTAAGTACTTGAGAAGAACTAAGGATATAATGTTGGTCTTTGGTAATGGAGAACTCCAAGTCCAGGGATACACAGACTCAGATTTCATGTCTGATATAGATGATCGAAAGTCGACATCTGGCAGTCTGTTTGTGTGCAATGGTGGTGCTGTCAGCTGGAAGAGTTTCCAAGCAAACGGTGATACCACCTCATCCACGATTACCTCGAAAAGGGTTACGTCGAGGTCAAGAGAGTCGACTCCACAGATAATGTGGCAGACCCACTTACAAAGCCGTTGGGCCAGCAGAAGATTCGAAGCCCACCTTGAGAAGATGGGACTTAGACTTGTAGCCAATTGGCTTTAGGACAAGTGGGAGATTGTTAGATATATGTGCCCTAGAAGCCAGAATTGGCTGACACTTGTAATACACTTCTAGGGGCAAAATTATAATTTTGACTAAAATCAATAAATGGGTTATTTTCTATCACATATGTGTATTTAGTGTCTGTGATACATCCTTTGAGTTAATGGTAATGATAATTCATATTTTCAAGAGTTGAAAATTTAAGACATGAATAATCATTATTAACTCATAAATTGCTCCTGACCATAGGATCATCACGAGGATGGTGATTGATCCGGAAGGTTGGTGTACAATCGCTTCTCTTTAGTAGATGAGTCTTGAGTCTACGGTGTGGAGACACCGGAGCGAGAGTACAGGTACTCGTTAGAGAACGAGGGCACTGAGCGTGACCACCTCGAGTAGTCATTAGGGAGTCTACCTTCTCGTCAATGACTGACTCGATGCTGCAGTAGTGTGTCTGGTTCTTTGACCTGAGGTGCATCGGCAGTTCACCTTGAGGGTGTTATAGTTTGACTACACCATTACTCGGTCTCCTAGCCATATGGAACCCTGAGGTGTATGTTGGCTATAGCATGTTCATTGTAGGAACTGGATGGCATCAAGATGGAATCTATCTACCTCGGTGGTAGAGGAGCAGCCCTATGATAATCATGAGAATCAAGTCCAGAAGCCCATGGCCATGGCAGAGTGAAATAATAGAAAGAGTTTCTATTTAGATTTTCACATTGGACTCGAATCGAATGATTACATCATATGACAGAGACTAGGGTTTGACGAGTTCACCTTAACCCTAATCTGATCGGGGCTCAAGATAGAAGAACTGAATCACACAGGTAGCTGCACCAAGAGGTTCGCATTCAGCTCTGATGGGTTGCCACCATATACTGCTAGGTGTCACTGGTGGATTTTGGGAGCAATTAGAATGATTTAGATGATCGATCATTCTAGCTGTTCGAATCAGAAGAGTTCTGATCCATCGAAAGGAGTTTCGATGATGTCGATGATAGAGATCATGACATATCCCATTACCATACAGAACTGAACCTAACTGGGTCACACAAACAAGGGTTTGAATCTGGTGATCATCAATTGAACTGATCTAGTTCAATTGATCTGAATGAGATTCAATTAGGTTCAAGGAAATCGTGCTAGCACTCGATTGAACCTAACGTTCTTCTTTTGCTATCATAAATAAGTTGTCCTGTCTGAGCCAAAGGAGTTTGTGCTCAATCAGAGGCCTTCATATGGTCTGACTGGAGGTTGTCCAAGTCAGAAAAGGTTGTCTTATTTTGTAAGACATTACCTGCCATTTTTGGTCACCTGCCATTTCTTGTTCTTTGACTTTGGTCAAAAGTCTACCTTTGACTGGTCAAACGTTGACCATTGACACTTTGACTTTTGACCACATGTCATGCACCTATTGGAGAGCTGGTGGGGGCCTGTCCCCCTGCCAGAACCTGGCAAGGAGAAGGGCGCACGCCACCCTAGGCGTGTGCCCAAGTTGGAGGCGCCTAGGAGTCCTTGTTGGACAAGGACTCCATCTCCTTTTTGGATTCCAATTAGAGTTCTTCTAAGAACCAACTTTGACTGGTCTTAGGCACCCTCTAAGGAGGAATCCAGGGGACTCTATTCCCACCAATCAGATTTAGATCTGATTTCACAAAGGGTTGTGATTGGTTGGGAAGAAGAGGAGTTGGATCACAGCTAGTCTATAAATAAGACCCTGTACGCCCAACTCAGATTCTAAGAATTGAATTGAGAAACCCATACGCCCCAAGGCTGCCTCTCCCCTCCTTCTCCATGCCAAACCACCTTCTCCCCTTGCTCTCCACGTCCAAAAGGAGTTTTGGACCTTGGTTGGTGCGATTCAGATCAAAGAAAGGCGATCAAAAGCAAGAAGGCTGCGCTGCTGCAAAGGACGACTGCTGATCTTCAAAAGGAGTTTTGAAGATCCTCCAGATCAGATCCAGATCTGAATTTTTGGAGACGTGATAGAGAAGAAGAGGATCTCCAGATCCAGCCTGAGTGGATACCGGTAGAGGTCAGGCACTTGCATGGCTAAGATCCAGAACCTTCCGCTGCAAACAGGATTATCAACAGGGTAATAGGATTACCCAAATCAAGTAAATTAAATTTGATTTAATTTATCTTTTAATTTTATTTTATTAAAATAATAAGAATCAGATCTGAAACATATCAAGATCTGATTGGGATCAAGGGAAAAAATTTTGAAATATATCTCTTGATCTGATCAGATCTGAACAAACCCGGACCGAAAAATCAGGATTTTCCTTCAAGACATAGGTATACATGGGCTGGGGACTACATCATATCTGATTAGCTAGAAGTGGTTTTTAGGTTGGATCTTATTTGATCAGATATATATACTTTGTACTGAGTTTTATAAACTAAGGATGAAATCAATACAAGCCTTTTCTTTCTGAAAATCTCTCTTCCTCTCTCATTCTCTCCCTTCTCTCCATGCCTAGGGTTTGCTAGGATTTCAATAGAATGGCCATCCCTTTTTTCAAATTCTTGTTGTTGTTTCTATAATCATCGAATAGCAAGGATTGTTCTCGATAGATTGGTTTCAGAGCAGCCATCGATGGAACAATAATTGGTATCAAAGCCCTATTGTTAGATCTGGTGGAGGAAAAGACAAGACTTCATTTGGTGTTGTAGTAAGGTACTGACTAGATTTTTTTGAACATTATTTATTCTCTTTTGTATTTGGTTATTGAAATCTTGTTGGGATGGCATTGAGTACCATCAAGGTAGATTTTGAAAAGTTTGATGGCAAGGGTAACTTCAGTCTTTGGCAGCAAAGGATGAAATATCTATTGGTGTAGAATAGAATCTACAAGATCTTGACTCGCGAAGGATCAAAAAAGATTTTTATTGAAGAGTGGGAGGAATTTGAAGAGATAGCCTTCTGTACAATTTGTATTTGTCTTGCTGATGAAGTTCTACTAGAGATTAACATGGAAACCATATTGAAGGAGCTTTGGCAGAAATTGGAGAACACATATATGGGCAAGAACATGACAAACAAGCTATGGTTGAAGAAGCAGCTGGACAGTTTATGGATGGTCGAAGAAAAAGATCTAGTTTCCCACATCCAGAAGTTCAATCAATTTTGCTTAGATATTATGAGCCTTGATGTGAAGATTGATGAGGAGGATAGAGCTCTTCTATTGTTGTGTTCATTGCTAGTAGCATATGATGGTCTCATTACTACTCTAGTGTATGAAAAGAAGACATTAAACTTTAAAAAAGTGGTTGAAGTTCTCAAGTCCAACGAGCAGCGAGAGAGGCTAGTTAGAGAAAATCCTAATTTAGAGGTGCTTTCTATGAATGAGAGGTAAGAAAGGCCTAAGAAGAGGACTCAAGATAAATCTAAGGGTAGATCAAAGTCTTAAAAAAATTAGAAGGCTTGAAAATGCTACAAGTATCATCAACCTGATCATATTAGAAGAAATTGCCCACTTTTAAAGAATGAAAAGGAGAATGGCATTTCTAAGGATAGATCGACCAGTGGGAATGATGCTCTATCATCTAAAGGTAGTGAAGAAGATATACTGGTAGTATCAGATGGAGTAGCAGAGTTGGACAATCACTGAATACTGGATTCAACATGTTTCCACCATTACACTGCATATCGAGAGTGGTTCTCATCTTATGAAAGATCCAATGGAGGGAGTGTAAGTCTTAGAGATGATCACCGATGTAAACTTGCTGGTGTTGGTACAATCAGAGTGAGAATGTATGATGGTATCATATGAACACTCAGTAATGTGAAGCATGTACTAGAACTGAAGAAGAACTTGATATCCTTGGGTTACTTGGAAGAACAGGGATATGCTTTCAGTTGTCAGCTAGGTAGCAGGTGTTTGAGAATTTTCAAGGGTGCATTGGTGGTGATGAAAAAAAGAAGACCGAGCAACAATCTATACCGGATAGAGAGCTCAGTGGTTATAGATAGTGTGGAGCTATCTATAGCAGCATAGGAGGAGCAGCTAGTCTATAAGCTATGGCACTATCATATGGGTCACTTGAGTGATAGGTGGCTTATAGAGTTGAGTAAGAGAGGTTTGATTTCGGCACTCAGAAAGAAAGAAGATGACCTATGTGAGCCTTGTATCTATGGCAAATAGTATAAAATTTTATTTGCCAGTAGTACCAAGTAGAGTAAAGCTATTTTAGAGCTTGTTCACTTAGATGTATGGGGACTGGCACCTATTGCATCTCGAGATGGAGCGAGATATTTTATCAATTTTATAAATAATTTCTCTAGAAAGGTATAGGTCTATCTGATAAGAAAAAAATCAGATATTTTTGCTCGATTTAAAATCTGGAGAGCTGAGGTGGAGAAGGAAACATGACAGTTAGTGAAGTATTTGAGGTCTGATAATGGAGGAGAATACACCAGCCTAGCAGTCAAAAGATACTATGAGAAAAATGAAATAAAATGCCATTACATAGTGGAGATGACTGCTCAGCAAAATGGTGGAGAGGATGAATTGGACATTGACAGAGAAGACTAGAAGCTTGAGGCTGCAGACATCACTGTCCAAATTATTTTGGGGTGATGCTCTTATTTATGCATGTTTTCTTATGAACAGGCTTCCCATAGAAAATTGAATGAAGAACTTTCAGAGATTGTCTGGAGTGGAAAGAAGGTGGAACTTGGCCACTTAAAGATGTTTGGCTATCCTGTATATGCTTTGGTAGAAGAAGCCGACAGAAGCAAGTTTGACCCAAAGTCATAGAAGATGATATTCATCGAATTTCCATGAGGTGTGAAGGATTTCTTACTGTGGGATTCATATTTTCAGAGGTGTGTCATCAGTTAAAATATGATATTTGATGAAAAGAGCATCATATTGAAGTCGAAAAGTATAGATGGAGTTGTGAAGACAACACAGGACAACATGGAAAAGCTCTCGGATATAGATGATTTGCCCTCAACATCAACCTCGGGTTATGTTTAGTTTAAGGTAGAGGTAGGTAGGCATGGTGATACACCTATGGAGGACCAACATGGAGAGCAATCTATCCTGGGAGAAGTGTAGAGGCAGCCATAAGCAGCAAACTTGTAGAATACCGCAAGAGGAGTGGCATTGCACAAGCCAAAGCACACTATTTGCAAACCGATATGATATGGCATTGATGAGACTATCTCCTATCCTCTCATCACTTCCAATGGAGATCTAGAGAATTTTGAGGAGGCCATGGAGAGTTCGGATCGGGAGTCATGGATGCAGGCTATGATGGAAGAGATGGAGTCTTTTGGAAGAATCGGACATGGCAGTTGATGGATCTACCGGATGATGCTCGATCCATTGGCTCCAAATAGGTTTTCACTAGAAAAGATGCACCTTCAGGGTAAGGTGGAGTAAGATACAAGGCTAGGTTGGTAGTCAAAGGATACTCACAGAGAGAAGGAATTGATTACTCAAAGGTCTTCTGTCTGATTGTTAGATATACGTCCATTAGGATGATGTTGAGCATAGCTGCTGCTCATGATTTGGAACTAGAGCAAATGGATGTTAAGATAGCATTCCTTCATGAAAATTTAGAGGAGAACATATACACAAAGTAGCCATAGGGCTTCAAAAAGCCTGGGTCAGAGAGAGATGTTTGTTTACTGAAGAAATTACTGTACGGATTGAAGCAGTCTCCTAGGCAGTGGTATAAGTGATTTGACACTTATGTGAGAAGTATTGGTCTTTTTAGGTGCGATTATGACCCATGCATATACGTGAGATTTTTGAAAGATGGATCTTAGTTATACTTACTCCTGTATATAGATGACATGCTGATAGCATGCAAGAGTAAAGAAGTAGTGCAGGAGTTAAAAGGAGCTTTGTCTCGAGAGTTTGAGATGAAAAACTTGGGGCCTACAAAGAAGATCCTTGATATGGAAATCATCAGAGATAGAACCAAGAGGTTGCTGCATCTATCTCAGAGAGGATATATCAAGAAGATCTTGGAGAGATTTGGAATGAAGAAGGCCAAATTGTCTGAGCTGTCACTAGCCAGGCATATCAGACTCTCTAAGATCATGTCACCATAGATTGAGATGGAAATTTAGAAGATGAAAAAGATTCTATATGCTTATGGTGTGGAAAGTATTATGTACTCTATGGTATGTTGTAGGCTAGATTTAGCCCATGCAGTGAGTCAAGTGAGCAGGTTTATGGCTCAACCTAAAAAGGACCACTAGAGAGCACTGAAGGGTATCTTTCGATACTTGGTAGGTTCAATTAGGATCGGCATCTACTATGGTCAGTGGAAAGGTGCTAAGGAACATCCTAACATATCTAAGGAAACTCAAGGGCTAATAGAGGGATTTGTGGATGCAGATTTTGGTTGAAATGTGGACACTCGATGCTCGACTATAGGTTTTATATTCAGCTTATATGGAGGTCCAGTCTCATGGAGATCATGCTTGCAACCAATTACGGCCTTGTCTACTACTGAAGTAGAGTATATTACATCATGGAGGTAGTGAAGGAAGCTCTATGTTTGAAGGGCTTGGCACTAGAGATGGGATTCCCACAAGATGCAATCAAGATGCATTATGACAGCCAGAGGGCTTTGTTGCTCTCATAGAACTCTATGTATCATGCAAAGACCAAGCACATTGATATCAGATACCACAGGATCAGAGAGCTAGTGGAGGATGGTGAAGTGGAGCTGGTGAAGGTTCACACCAAGAAAAATCCAGCTGATGTGCTTACAAAGGTACTTCCACGGAATAGCTTTTACAATTGCATGGTATTGATGGGGTTGTCGGATAGAGCTGAGTTCATATATGGTGCTCTTAATCCTTGGAAGCAGGTGGAAAGAGAGAAGGAGCAAATGGAATCAACCATCGAAAAGCTTCAACAAATGCTTCAGAAGATCTGGCTTGGATCCTGTTAGAAGAGCAAGCCCGAGATGCAGAAAACCCAGCCCAAGCTGAAGAAGAGCCAGCTTGAATCCTAAGAGAGCTGGCTCAAGTAAAAGTATAGAAAGTGTATTAGGATGATACGTTTGAAGAGCTGGCTCGGTTCCTATCAAAGCCAGCCCAAGTGGAAGTCGAGTCGGCTCAAATCCTTAAAAAGTCGGCTCGAGCAGTAGAATAAAGAGTTATGATTTGGGCACTCATAGGAGACATCACCATTGAGCTGACCCGATTGCTGATCGAGCCGGCTCAAGCAATGAACAGAACAGAATGTAGTTTCCGTTCTAGCCTGGGATTTGATTTAATCTTAGGGACATAGGGCCTTGGTTTGTAAGGTCCTAAGGGGGCTAACATATGGATTGGATTGGGATTTATCTAATGGCTGTGTGCATTAGAGACATGGGTGTACATGGGCTCGGAAAGTGCATCACATTAGGTTAGCTAGGAGAGATTTTAAGGTTGGGTCTTATTTGATCAAGTATATGTACTTTGTACTGAGTTTTGTAAACTAAGCATGGAATCAATACAAGCCTTTTCTTTATGAAAATCTCTCTTCCTCTCTCATTCTCTCCCTTCTCTCCATGCCTAGGATTTACTAGAATTTCAACAGAATGACCATCCCTTTTCTCAAATCCTTATTGTTGTTTTCGTAATCATCGAGTAGCAAGAATTATCCTCGATAGATTGATATCAGAGTGGCCATTGGTAGAACAATAATCGGTATTAGAGCCCTGTTGTTAGATTTAGTGGAGGAAAGGACAAAGCTTCGCCTGGTGTTGTGGTAAGGTGCTGAACAAATTGTTTTGAATACTATTTATTTTCTTCTGTATTTGGTTATTGAAATATGGTTGGGATGGCATCGAGTACCATCAAGATGGATTTTGGAAAGTTTGATGGCAAGGATAACTTCAATCTTTGGCAGCAAAGGATGAAAGATCTGCTGGTGCAGAATAGAATCTACAAGGTCTTGACTCGTGAAAGATCGAAAAAGATTTCTATTGAAGAGTGGGAGGAACTTGAAGAGATAGCCATCAGTATGATTCATATTTTCCTTGCTGATGAAGTTCTACCAGAGATTAATATGAAAACCACACTGAAGGGGCATTGGCAAAAACTGGAGAACACATATATGGGCAAAAATATGACAAACAAGCTATAGTTGAAGAAGCAATTATACAATTTACGAATGCTCGAAGGAGGAGATCTAGTTTCTCATATCCAGAAGTTCAATCAAGTTTGCTCAGATGTTATGAGCCTTGATGTGAAGATTGATGAGGAGGATAGAGCTCTCCATTGTGTTCATTGCCCCTAGATCTAAGATCCTATTATATGATTATAGCATGTGATTAAATCAAAAATTAAAAATATAAGAAAGAAAAATATGTTGATCATATTAGCATGCATCTATACTATATTAAATGTAGGTATGAAATAATAGATCAGATCCATATTATCTATGTAAGTTAGATGTTTTAACTTGCTAATTCAGACTTGAGGATGAAGCTCCAAGCCGCATATGCATCCGACCTCTAAGAGATGTTCACGTGAGCCCACGAATCTCGGTCAAAAGTTTGATTCTCGAAAATCAGTATAGTATGCTAGTACTGTGCTGATCCTTCTTCAACGGTCGATCTGATTCTTTCTTCTTTAAGATTTAGACTCTCCAAAATATTATAAGGAATGGAAAAGATTCTAAATCTGAGACAACTCTCAAACAAATCTCAAAGTTGGAGGAAAAGAAAAGATCAAAAGAATCCTAGAAGAGGACCCTCTTCTTTTTCTTTATTCTCTCACCTAGATACTTAGATTGGTGTCTATGAAATCCACATGCCCCAAGGGTTTCTCTCTCTAACTTTCATGCACCCAATATCACTCTCTAATATTTAGATTATATTAGAAAATCAACCCAAAAGGAGCCTCCTATATAGAGATATGGAGGAGTCCTCATCTAGGTCAAATACCTAGTTAAGGCAAGTCCAAAATAGGCAACCTCCTTTTTTTCATGCATGGACCAGCAACAAATGCCATGCAAACATCCCTGTTTTCCACCAAAAATAACAAGAGAAAAAATAGGGAGTGGGTGGCACACATGGAAAGGTGTTTTGGTTTGTTGGAATTTTTATTATATAGAATTCAAAACCACAACAACTTACCTTCTATTGACTAGGCGCACAATAAATCTCCATATAAGAAAGAGAGAGAGAGGGTGGGAATGCATGAACATCAGGGAGGGAGTGTTTTCATGCCAAAATCTAAGAGAGAGAGGGCGTGGGGGATTGAGGTATATGTGGCACAAGGATATGAATCCTAGTCTTACTAGGATTCCATATTTGACTTGGTCAAATATGGTTTCTCAAACCAAATTAAACTAGAAATAAATCAATCTAATTAAATTAGATCCTAATCTAATTAAGAATCTAATTAAATTAGTTTTAAATCTTATTTAATTTTCTAATCAAATTAGAAATTAGGTTGATCTATGTCCTAATTGAACTTGGACTAGTTCTTCCTTGTAATTGGCTTATCCAATAAACCAATTAGACTTAATCCAATCAAGTCCAAACTAAATTTAATTAAATCATATTTAATTAGACTTAATCTTAGCTCTTTAGCTTAATCAAATTAAGTCAATTAGCAATTCAATTGCTAATCGATCCTCCTGCAATCGTATGGATCATTTAACCATAGAATGATTCTTAATCATTGATCAACTATCTGATCAGATTGTGAACACTAATATATATGACCCCATAGGTCCGAATCTAAGTCGATAGCATAGGAATAATTTTTATACCAATCAAAATGATCATCTAGCAATGGTACCCGATGGTCGGATAGGTCGAATGTGTAGAACAGAATGGGTGTGTGCATTAGAGTCATGGGTGTACATGTGCTCCGAAAGTGCATCACATTAGGTTAGCTAGGAGAGATTTTAAGGTTGGGTCTTATTTGATCAAGTATATGTACTTTGTACTGAGTTTTCTAAACTAACCACGGAATCAATACAAGCCTTTTCTTTCTGAAAATCTCTCTTCCTCTCTCGTTCTCTCCCTTCTCTCCATGCCTAGGATTCACTAAGATTTCAATAGAACGACCATCCCTTTTCTCAGATCCTTATTGTTGTTTTCGTAATCATAGAGTAGCAAGAATTATTCTTGATAGATTGATATCAGAGTGGTGATCGATAGAACAATAATCAGTATCAGAGCCCTATTGTTAGATTTAGTGAAGGAAAGGACAAAGCTTCGCTTGGTGTTGTGATAAGCTGCTGAACAGATTTTTTTAAATACTATTTATTTTCTTTTGTATTTGGTTATTGAATTTTGGTTGGGATGGCATTGAGTACCATCAAGATGGATTTTGGAAAGTTTGATGGTAAGGATAACTTCAACCTTTGGCAGTAAAGGATGAAAGATCTGCTGGTGCAGAATAGAATCTACAAGGTCTTGACTCACGAAAGATCGAAAAAGATTTCTATTGAAGAGTGGGAGAAACTTGAAGAGATAGCCATTAGTACGATTCGTATTTTCCTCGCTAATGAAGTTCTACCAGAGATTAATATGAAAACCATACTAAAGGGGCTTTGGCAAAAACTGGAGAACACATATATGGGCAAAAATATGACAAACATGCTATAGTTGAAGAAGCAGTTGTATAATTTATGAATGCTCGAAGGAGGAGATCTAGTTTCCCACATCCAGAAGTTCAATCAAGTTTGCTCAGATGTTATGAGCCTTGATGTGAAGATTAATGAGGAGGATAAAGCTCTCCGTTGTGTTCATTGCCCCTAGATCTAAGATCCTATTATATGATTATAGCATGTGATTAAATCAAAAATTAAAAATATAAGAAAGAAAAACATGTTGATCATATTAGCATGCATCTACACTACATTAAATGCAGGTATGTAATAATAGACTAGATCCATATTACCTATGTAAGTTAGATATTTTAACTAGCTAATCCAGACTTGAGGATGAAGCTCCAAGCGGCATATGCATCCGACCTCCAAGAGATGTTCACGTGAGCCCACGAATCTCGGTCAGAAGTTTGATTCTCGAAAATCAGTATAGTATGCTAGTACTGTGCTGATCCTTCTTCAACAGTCGATCCGATTCTTTTTTCTTTAAGATTTGGACTCTCCAAAATATTATAAGGAATGGGAAAGATTCTAAATCTGAGACAACTCTCAAACAAATCTCAAAGTTGGTGGAAAAGAAAAGATCAAAAGAATCCTAGAAGAAGACCCTCTTCTTTTTCTCTATTCTCTCACCTAGATACCTAGATTGGTGTCTATGAAATCCACATGCCCCAAGGGTTTCTCTTTCTAACTTTCACACACCCAATAGCCCTCTCTAATGTTTAGATTATAGTAGAAAATCAGCCCAAAAGGAGCCTCTTATATAGAGATATGGAGGAGTCCTTATCTAGGTCAAATACCTAGTTAAGGCAAGTCCAAAATAGGCAACCTCCTTTTTTTCATGCATGGACCAGCAACAAATGCCATGCAAACATCCCTATTTTCCACAAAAAATAACAAGAGAGAAAATAGGGAGTGGGTGGCACACATGGAAAGGTGTTTTGGTTTGTTGGGATTCTATTATATAGAATTCAAAACCACAACAACTTACCTTCTATTGACTAGGTCCACAACAAATCTCCATATAAGAAAGAGAGAGAGAGGATGGGCATGCATGAAGATTAGGGAGGGAGTGTTTTCATGCCAAAATCCAAGAGAGAGAGGGCGTGGGGGCATGAGGTTTATGTGGCGCAAGGATATGAATCCTAGTCTAACTAGGATTCCATATTTGACTTGGTCAAATATGGTTTCTCAAATCAAATTAAACTAGAAATAAATCAATCTAATTAAATTAGATCCTAATCTAATTAAGATTCTAATTAAATTAGATTTAAATCTAATTTAATTTTCTAATCAAATTAGAAATTAGGTTGATCTAAGTCCTGATTGAACTAGGACTAGTTCTTCCTTGTAATTGGCTTATCCAATAAACCAATTAGACTTGATCCAATCAAATCCAAGCTAAATTTAATTAAATCATATTTAATTAGACTTAATCTTAGCTCTTTAGCTTAATCAAATTAAGTCAATTAGCAATCTAATTGCTAATCGATTCTCCTGCAATACTTGCACTAGGTTAAACATCAATCGTATTGATTATTTAACCCTAGAATGATTCTTAATCATTGATCAACTATCCTATCAGATTGCAAACTCTAATATGTATGACCTCATAGGTCCAAATTTAAGCCAATAGCATAGGAATAATTTTTATACCAATCAAAATGATCATCTAGCAATGGTATCCGATGGCCGGATAGGTCGAATGTGTAGAATAGAATGGGTGTGTGCATTAGAGACATGGGTGTACATGGGCTCGAAAAGTGCATCATATTAGGTTAGCTAGGAGAGATTTTAAGGTTGGGCCTTATTTGATCAAGTATATGTACTTTGTACTGAGTTTTGTAAACTAAGCACGGAATCAATACAAGCCTTTTCTTTATGAAAATCTCTCTTCCTATCTTATTCTCTCCCTTCTCTCCATGCCTAGGATTTACTAGGATTTCAACATAATGACCATCCCTTTTCTTAAATCCTTGTTGTTGTTTTCACAATCATCAAGTAGCAAGAATTATTCTCGATAGATTGATATCAGAGTGGCCATCGGTAGAACAATAATCAGTATCAGAGCCCTGTTGTTAAATTTAGTGAAGGAAAGGACAAAGCTTTGCCTGGTGTTGTGGTAAGGTGCTGAACAGATTTTTTTGAATACCATTTATTTTCTTTTGTATTTGGTTATTGAAATCTGGTTGGGATGGCATCGAGTACCATCAAGATAAATTTTGGAAAGTTCGATGGTAAGGATAACTTCAACCTTTGGCAGCAAAGGATGAAAGATCTGCTAGTGCAGAATAGAATCTATAAGGTCTTGACTCGCGAAAGACCGAAAAAGGTTTCTATTGAAGAGTGGGAGGAACTTGAAGAGATAGCCGTCAGTATGATTTATATTTTTCTTGTTGATGAAGTTCTACTAGAGATTAATATGAAAATCACACTGAAGGGGCTTTGGCAAAAACTGGAGAACACATATATGGGCAAAAATAAGACAAATAAGCTATAGTTGAAGAAGCAATTGTATAATTTACGAATGCTCGGAGGAGGAGATCTAGTTTCCGACATCCAGAAGTTCAATCAAGTTTGCTCAGATGTTATGAGCCTTGATGTGAAGATTGATGAGGAGGATAGAGCTCTCCGTTGTGTTCATTTCCCCTAGATCTAAGATCCTATTATATGATTATAACATGTGATTAAATCAAAAATTAAAAATATAAGAAAGAAAAACATGTTGATCATATTAGCATGCATCTACACTACATTAAATGCAGGTATGTAATAATAGATCAGATCCATATTATTTGTGTAAGTTAGATGTTTTAACTTGCTAATCTAGACTTGAGGATGAAGCTCCAAGCCGCATATGCATCCAGCCTCTAAGAGATGTTCACGTGAGCCCACGAATCTCGGTCAAAAATTTGATTCTCGAAAATCAGTATAGTATGCTAGTACTGTACTGATCCTTCTTCGACGGTCGATCCGATTTTTTCTTCTTTAAGATTTGGACTCTCCAAAGTATTATAAGGAATGGGAAAGATTCTAAATCTGAGACAACTCTCAAACAAATCTCAAAATTGGAGGAAAAGGGAAGATCAAAAGAATCCTAGAGGAAGACCCTCTTCTTTTTCTCTATTCTCTCACCTAGATACTTAGATTGGTGTCTATGAAATCCACATGCCCCAAGGGTTTCTCTCTCTAACTTTCACACACCCGATAGCCCTCTCTAATGTTTAGATTATATTAGAAAATCAGCCCAAAAGGAGCCTCTTATATAGAGATATGGAGGAGTCCTTATCTAGGTCAAATACCTAGTTAAGACAAGTCCAAAATAGGTAACCTCCTTTTTTTCATGCATGGACCAGTAACAAATGCCATGAAAACATCCCTATTTTCCACCAAAATAACAAGAGAAAAAATAGGGAGTGGGTGGCATACATGGAAAGGTGTTTTAGTTTGTTGGGATTCTATTATATAGAATTCAAACCACAACAACTTACCTTCTATTGACTAGGTCCACAACAAATCTCCATATAAGAAAGAGAGAGAGGGGGTGGTCATGCATGAAGATCAGGGAGGGAGTGTTTTCATGCCAAAATCCAAGAGAGAGAGGGCGTGGGGGCATGAGGTGTATGTGGTGCAAGGATATGAATCCTAGTCTTACTAGGATTCTATATTTGACTTGGTCAAATATGGTTTCTCAAACCAAATTAAACTAGAAACAAATCAATCTAATTAAATTAGATCCTAATCTAATTAAGAATCTAATTAAATTAGATTTAAATCTAATTTAATTTTCTAATCAAATTAGAAATTGGGTTGATCTAAGTCCTGATTGAGCTAGGACTAGTTCTTTCTTGTAATTGGCTTATCTAATAAACCAATTAGACTTGATCCAATCAAGTCTAAAATAAATTTAATTAAATCATATTTAATTAGACTTAGCTCTTTGACTTAATCAAATTAAGTCAATTAGCAATCCAATTGCTAATCGATCCTCCTACAATACTTGCACTAGGTTATGTTAGATATATGTGCCTTAGAAGCCAGAATTGGTTGACACTTATAATACACTTCTAGGGGCAAAATTATAATTTTGACTAAAATCAATAAAATAGATTATTTTCTATCACATATGTGTATTTAGTGTCTATGATACATCCTTTGAGTTAATGGTAATGATAATTCATATTTTCAAGAGTTGAAAATTTAAGACATGAATAATCATTATTAACTCATAAAATGCTCCCGACCATAGGATGATCATGAGGATGGTGATTGATCCAGAAGGTTGGTGTACAATCGCTTCTCTTTAGTAGATGAGTCTTGAGTCTACAGTGTGGAGACACCGGAGCGAAAGTATATATACTCGTTAGAGAACGAGGGCACTGAGCGTGACCACCTCGAGTAGTCATTAGCAAGTCTACCTTCTCGTCAATGACCGACTCGATGCTATAGTGGTGTGTCTGGTTCTTTGACCTAAGGTAAATTGGTAGTTCATCTTGAGGGTGTTATAGTTTGACTACACCATAACTCAGTCTCCTAGCCATACGGAATCCTGAGGTGTATGTTGGCTATAGCATGCTCATTGTAGGAACTGGATTGCATCAAGATGGAATCTATCTACCTCGGTGGTAGAGGAACAGCCTTATGATGATCATGAGAATTAAGTCCAAAAGCCCATGTCTATAGTAGAGTGAAATAATAGAAAGAGTTTCTATTTAGGTTTTCACATTGGACTTGAGTCGAATGATTACATCATATGACAGAGACTAGGATTTGACGAGTTCACCTTAACCCTAATTTGATCGGGGCTTAAGATAGAAGAACTTAATCACACAGGTAGCTACACTAAGAGGTTCGCATTCAGCTTTGATGGGTTGCCACCATATATTGTTAGGTGTCATTGGTGGATTTTGGTAATAATTAGAATGATTTAGATGATCGATCATTCTAGCTGTTCGAATTAGAAGAGTTCTGATCCATCGAAAGAAGTTTCGATGATGTCGATGATAGAGATCATGACATATCCCATTATCATATAGAACTGAACCTAACTGGATCACACAAACAAGGATTTGAATCTAGTGATCATCAATTGAACTGATCCAGTTTAATTGATCTGAATGAGATTCAATTAGGTTCAAAAAAATCATGCTAGCACTCGATTGAACCTAACGTTTTTCTTTTACTATCATAAATAGTTGTCCTGACTGAGCCAAAGGAGTTTGTGCTTGATCAGAGGCCTTCATTTGGTCTGATTGGAGCCTGTCCAGATCAGAAAAGGGTTATCTTATTTTGTAAGACAATACCTGCCATTTTTGGTCACTTGCCATTTTTCGTCTTTTGACTTTGATCAAAAGTTGACCTTTGACTGATCAAATATTGACCATTGATACTTTGACTTCTGTCTACGTGTCACGCACCTATTGGAGAGTTGGTTGGGGCTTGTCCCCCTACCAGAACATGGCAAGGAGGAGGGTGCACACCACCCTTGGCATGTGCCCAAGCTAGAGGCACTCAGGAGTTCCTATTGGATAGGGACTCCATCTCCTTTTTGAATTTCGATTAGACTTCTCCTAAGAACCAAGTTTGATTGGTCTTAAGTGCCATTTAAGGAGGAATCCAAGGAACTCTATGAAGGAAAATCCTAATTTCTTGGACTAGGTTTGTTCAGATATGATCGGATCAAGAGATATATTCCAAAATTTTTTTTCTTTGATCCTAATCAGATCTAGGATGTTTCAGAGCTAATCTTTATTATTCTAATAATAAAAATAAAATCTAAATTAAATTAAATTTAATTTATCTTGATGTAGGATAATCTTATTATCCGTTGATGATCTTATAAGCAGCGGAAGGTTCTGGGTCTATCCATGCAAGTGTCTGGCCTCTACCGATATCCACTTAGGCTGAATCTAGAGATTCTCTTCTTCTCTATCACATCTTCAAAAATCAGATCTGGATCTGATCTAGAGGATCTTCAAAATACCTTTCAAAGATCAGCAGTTGTCCTTTGCAACAGTACAGTCTTCTAACTTTTTGTCATCTTTCTCTCATCTGGATTGCACCAACCAAGAACCCAAACCACTTTGGGCGTGGAGAGGAGAGGGAGAAGATGTTTTGGCATAGAAGAGGAGAGGAGAGGAAGCCTTGAGGCATGGGGATTTTCTTCTTGATTTTAGTTACTCCTTGAGTTGGGCACAGGGTCTTATTTATAGACTATCTGTGACCCAACTCCTCTTCTTTCCAACCAATCATAGCCTTTTGTAAAATCAAATCTAAATCTAATTGGTGGAAATAGAGTCCCTTGGATTCCTCCTTAGATAGCACCTAAGATCAGTCAAACTTGGTTCTTAGGAGAACTCTAATCAGAATCCAAAAAGGAGATGGAGTCCCTATGCAATAGGGACTCCTGGGTGCCTCCAGCTTGGGCACACGCCAAGGGTGGCGTGCACCCTCCTTCTTGCCAGGTTTTGACAGGGGAATAGGCCCCCACCAGCTCTCTAATAGGTGCATGACATGTGGACAGAAGTCAAAGTGTCAATGGTCAATATTTGACCAGTCAAAGGTCAACTTTTGACCAAAATCAAAGGACGAAAAATTACAGGTGACCAAAAATGGCAGGTATTATCTTACAAAATAAGACAACCTTTTTTTGACTTGGACAGGCTCTAGTCAGAGAAAGTGAAGGCCTCTGATCGAGCATAAACTCCTTTGGCTCAGTCAGGACAACTATTTATGATAGTAAAAGAAGAATGTTAGGTTCAATCGAGTGCTAGCATGATTTTCTTGAACCTAATTGAATCTCATTCAGATCAATTGAACTGGATTAGTTCAATTGATGATCACCAGATTCGAACCCTTGTTTGTGTGATCCGGTTAGGTTTAGTTCTGTATGGTAATGGGATATGTCATGATCTCTATCATCGACATCATCAAAATTTCTTTCGATGGATCAGAATTCTTCTGATTTGAACAGCTAGAATGATCGATCATCTAAATCATTCTAAGTGCTCCCAAAATCCACCAATGACACCAAGCAGTATATGGTGGCAACCCATCAGAGCTGAATACGAACCTCTTGGTGCAGCTACCTATGTGATTAAGTTCTTCTATCTTGAGCCCCGATCAGATTAGGATTTAGGTGAACTCGTCAAACCCTAGTCTCTGTCATATGATATAATCATTCGATTCAAGTCCGATGTGAAAATCTAAATAGAAACTCTTTCTATTATTTCACTCTGCCATGGCCATGAGCTTCTGGACTTGATTCTCATGATCATCATAGGGCTGCTCCTCTACCATCGAGGTAGATAGATTCCATCTTGATGCAATCCAGTTCCTATAATGAACATGATATGGCCAACATACACCTCAGGATTCCAAATGGCTAGGAGATCGAGTAATGGTATAGTCAAACTATAACACCCTCAAGATGAACTATCGATGCACTTCAGGTCAAAGAACCAGACACACCACTGCAGCATCGAGTCAGTCATTGACGAGAAGATAGACTTCCTAATGACTACTCGAGGTGGTCACGCTTAGTGTTCTCGTTCTCTAATGAGTATCTGTACTCTCGCTTCGGTGTCTCCACATCATAGACTCAAGACTCATCTACTAAAGAGAAGCGATTGTACACCAACCTTTCGGATCAATCACCATCCTTATGATGATTCTATGGTCGGAAGCATTTTATGAGTTAATAATGATTTATTTATGTCTTAAATTTTTAACTCTTGAAAATATGAATTATCATTACCATTAACTCAAAGAATGTATCACAGACACTAAATACACATATATGATAGAAAATAATCCATTTTATTGATTTTAGTCAAAATTATAATTTTGCCCCTAGAAGTGTATTACCAGTGTCAGCCAATTCTGGCTTCTAGGGCACATGAGCATTATGGGCCTATAGGACAGCTTATAAAACCCCTATTGGAATGTCTTCCTATAGATTAATCTATGAAAAAGTATGTCACTTTCCGATAGAACTTGAACATAAAGCATATTCGGCAATAAAATAATTAAATTTTAATTTAAACCAAGCTGGTTTCAATCAGATGTTATAATTGAGTGAATTAGAAGAATTAAGGCAAGAAGCTTATGAAAATTCAAAAATCTATAAAGAAAAAATGAAAGCCTTCCATAATAAACATATTTCAAGGAAAATTTTTGAACCAAATCAATAAGTTTGGTTATTTAACTCAAGGCTTCATTATTTCCTAGAAAATTAAAATCCAGATGGGATGGATCTTACATAGTTAATCACATATTCCCACATGGTGCAATCAAACTCTATGATCCTAGGACTAAAAATTTCTTTAAGGTAAATGGCCAAAGGCTTAAACCATATATCAAAGGAATATCATTAAATTAAAATATTAACCAAGTACAATTAACAGAACCATAATGAATTAAACTGCATTCTGTCTGACTGAAGACAATAAACTTAGCACTTATTGGGAGGCAACCCAATACCTCTTGAATCTAATTTATTCTTTTTAGTTTCTTTTCTTTTTAGGCTAAATTGAAGAAGGACCAAAAAATTGGAGAAGGATCATAAACTTCAAGACCCATGCTAAATAAATAAACATAATTTACACCCTTTTATTTATTTTCTCTCTCCATTGAGGACAATGTCAATTCAGTTGGAGGGTAAAAAATATATATATAAAGTAAAAATAAAAAAAATTAAAAAAAATAATGATAAATATATATGTATATAATAATAATAATCAAACTTTAAAACTATTTTGAAAATTTTTGGATAAACCATATTTTAAGAAAGAGAATCTTAAGCAAAATAAACTAGAAAAAATAATAAAGTTAGAAAGTATTAACTAATAATAGTAGCAAGTTAAGAAGCAGATTACTTGGTCAGACCATTAGTAGCCTACTTAAGTCATTTAAAGGCTAACAGCACTTCTAATTGCATATACACACTAATGAAGCACAGTAGGTGTTGATTATAAGGCTAATTGAGGATTTAATTATTACTAAAAATTGATGGTTTATATACCTCAACTAAAAAAACTTGAATTTAAGAAAAGAGCTATCTGCTTAAATAAAAAGTGCAAAACATAGAGTATATGTGGATTGTCCTAAACTAGAGCTCTGCACCTAAGTCAAGTGAAGAAGTTCACATCAAATGATGAAGAAAAGGCCAGGATGCTCAGCATAATTTCCAAAAAAAAAAGAAAAAAAGAGTAGTGTGAAAGCTACCTTAATTCATGCACTTAACTTGGGAGTATATAGAAAACTAATCAAAATAGGTGATAAAAGAAGATTCGTTTGTCCTTTGAATCAACACCCAAATGCTAAGTTAATATTCAGGAAACCAAGTGCTGAAAATCTTTAAATGAACTCTAAGAAAATTTTTTTGATTAATCTACCATGAAATTTACTTCTGAAACTCAATACTTAGTTAGTGATACTGTCTAAACTTTTGATCTTAAATCCTAGATCTATTCTTGTGAAGGAGGATCTCAATGAAATATGGTAATTGATCTAAATTAAATTTTTTCTTTACTCGAGGATGAGCAAAGCTTAAGTTGGGGGGTGTGATAAGCACCATAAATTTACCAATAAAAGTATTAATTTATTAATTAATTTATATTAATTTTTAAGAATTAATAATTAATTTATATATAATTTTTAAGAAATTAATATTTTTATTAATTAAAAATTAATTAAAAATAATAAAGTTAAAAAAATAAAATTTTATAATCAATGAAAAGAGCTTATTTTTTTGATCATAACGAAATAAATTTCATGCAAAATGGAGCTAAAATGAAGAAGATATGAATTTCTAAAAAAATAAAATAAATAAAAAATTAGATGAAAATAACATACAACTCAGCTAGCTCAAGCCGCCGCACCATATCAGTCGGCGCATCCAAATGTGCCAAGCCAAGTCGACAAGCTAGTACGCCAAGCCAACCACGCAAGCCGACTCAACCACGGAAGCTGTCAGTCGATCCCCGATCCAAGCGTGGACTGCCAGTTCAGAAGAAACCGACGAATCAAGATGCAACACGTGATGGACCTAGACCCTTAAAGGATTCACAGAAAATCTATCATGGCTCATAGAGCATTTTGGTCTTTTCACTCAGCGATAGAAGTGCTGATTGGCTGCGATGTGTGGTGCGGTCGGTCCACGCGGTCCATGGGAATAGTAATTATGCAATCGGACGACTATGGTTGCTTGTGGTCAAGATCAAACGACTGTGGTTATTTTTGGATTTGATTCAGATTCAGACTTCATGCGGATCGCCATCCAACAGTAGCGCATGATCCAACGGTCCAGAATGCTTCCGATGGTGATTAGGACTCCCAACGCATGATCAGCGGCCAGATTTCCTCCATCAACGTGCGATCAATAGCCAGAATGTAATCCGATCTGATCTGGGCCAATACACATCTAATTTTGATGATTTTTGGTTCGTTGGATTCCTATTGAATGGCTAGATTTCACCAGACTTACCAGATTTGTATCATAGCTATTTTAATCCAAATTTTACTCAAAGTTTTTTATATTTTGATGATTAAAAAGGCTCTTAGTCCCACATTGCCTCTAGAAAAAAATCTCCAGCCCTCCTAGCTCTATAAGAAGGACCCCAAGCCTCTAGAAATCAATAGATCTGATGGAATGAAAGCAAAGGTATAGGATGGAAGCCAAGCTCTGGGTTGAAGGTTGCTTCAAAGCTACAGTGCTGAGAAGAAGAGCCAGTCTTCTACGCCATCTCCATGCCTATGCTGATCTATGATCTCCTTCTAGTTTTCTTTTTTCTTTCTTCTTTTTTAATTTTTTGTATTTAAATTCTAAATTTGAGTTTTAATAAAGGAAGCTTTATTTTTCTTTTCAATTCTAGCTCTATAACTTAATTATTCTTTATTGCTCTTTAATTTTATTGCAAGTAGTCGCTAAGATCTAAATAGTGGATCTTAGTACCAAATTTATTTTTGCATAATTTAAATTCTACTTTTATTTATAAATCTATTTTTTGACTTTAATTTTCAAAAACCCTTCTTTTCTTTTCTTTTTAAAAAATAAAAAATAAAAGAATTAAAGATTTTAGAATTAAATCATTGCCTCTCTATGGATTCGACCCGACTCACTACTCTCTTCATAATTTTTAATTAATTTAAAAAGTAAAAAGTCAGATTTAAACTGATAAACACGGTGTCTTAATGACAACATCATGATCTTATCAATATCAGATATCGACTATGAGAAA
This sequence comes from Cocos nucifera, assembly GCA_006176705.1. NCBI lineage: Eukaryota > Viridiplantae > Streptophyta > Magnoliopsida > Arecales > Arecaceae > Cocos > Cocos nucifera. Next base: position 232,580 of record QRFJ01001649.1, read on the forward strand.
CGGTTAGAGGTAATGAAGTCAGAGATTGACTCAATGCACTCGAACCAAGTCTGGGCCTTGGTAGATCCACCTGAAGGTATAGTACCTATTGGGTGTAAATGGATCTTCAAGAGAAAGATATGTGTCGATGGGAATGTAGAGACATTCAAAGCAAGGCTCCTAGCAAAAGGGTATAGCCAGCATGAAGACATTGATTATCAAGATACTTTTTCATCAGTAGCCATGCTCAAATCCATCCACACATTGCTTGCTGTTGCAGTCTAATTATGAAATATGGTAGATGGACGTGAAAATGATATTCTTAAATGGATATCTTGAGGAAGATATCTATATGAAACAGCCACTGGATTTCACATTCAGTGATACTAATCATAAGGTCTACAAGCTGCAAAGGTCCATATATGGACTTAAGCAAGCATCTTGAAGCTGGAATACTCATTTTAATGATGTGATCAAATTATTTGAATTCATTAAGAATGAAGAGGAGCCCTGTGTTTTCAAAAAGGTCATTGGGAGCACTGTTCTTTTTCTCGTACTGTACGTGGATGACATCCTCCTAATTAAAAATGATATTCCCATATTGACTACAGTCAAAATGTGGTTGTCTAAAGAATTCTCCATGAAAGATCTAGGAGTGGCATCCTTTATTCTAGGAATTAAGGTCTATAGAGATAGACCAAATAAAATGTTGGGTCTCCCACAGAAGATGTACATAAAGGAGGTGCTAAAGAGGTTTAGCATGAAAAACTCCAAGAGAGAATTGGTGCCCTTCAGACATGGCATTCATCTCTCTAAGAAGATGTGTTTCAACACACCTAAGAAAATTGAATGCATGAGCAAGATCCCTTATGCTTCAGTAATAGGAAGCCTCATGTATGCCATGCTATGTACCCAACCTGATATTGCCTATGCTGTGAGTCTCACGAGCAGGTATCAATCAAATCCAGGTGAAGAGCACTGAACTTCTGTGAAATGTATTCTTAAGTACTTGAGAAGGACTAAGGATATATTTCTAGTCTTTAGTAATGGAGAACTTCAGGTCTAGAGGTATACAGACTCAAATTTTATGTCCGATATAGATGATCGAAAGTCAACATCTGAAAGTCTATTTGTGTGCAATAGTGGTACTGTCAGCTGGAAGAGTTCCAAGTAGATTGTAATAGCAGATTCCACCATGAAAGCAGAATACATCGCTGCATCAGAAGCTGCAAAGAAAGTATTTTGGTATAAGAAGTTTGCTGTAGAGCTCAGAGTGATGCCATCAGATGCCATCCCTCTATACTGCGATAATAATGATGCCATAGCCCTAGCTTAGGAGCCAAGGTCTCACCAAAAATCTAAGCAGATCGAGCGGCGATACCACCTCATCCATGATTATCTCGAAAAGAGATACATCAAGGTCAAGAGAGTCGACACTGCAGATAATGTGGCTGATCTGCTGACAAAGCCATTAAGCCAACAGAAGATTGAAGCCCACCTTGAGAAGATGGAATTAGATTTGTAGCCAATTGGCTTTAGATCAAATGGGAGTTTGTTAGATGTGTGCCCTAGAAGCTAGATTGGCTGTCTCTTGTAATACGATTCCAAAGATAATTTTATAATTTTGATTATAAATTAATAAATAGCTTATTTTCTATCATAGTGTGTATTTAAAAATATTTGTGATACATCTTTTGAGTTAATGATAATGACAATTCATATTTTTAAGAGTTAAAAATTTAAGATATGAATTTTCATAATTAATCCATAAATTACTCTCGATTGTAGGATCATCATGAGGATGGTGATCGATCCAGAAGGTTAGTGGACGATCACTTTCTTAGGATAGACATATCTTGAGTCTATGGTGTGGAGACATCGGAGTAAGAGTATAGGCACTCGTTAGAGAATGAGGGCACTGAGCGTGATCACCTCGAGTAGTCATAAGAAAGTCTACCTTCTCATCGATGACTGACTCAATGCTGCAGTAGTGTGTCTGGTTCTTTGATCTGAGATGCATTGGCAGTTCACCTTGAGAGTGTTATAGTTTGACTACACCATAACTTGATTTTCTAGCCATTCAAAATTCTAAGGTGTATGTTGGCTATAGCAAGTTCATTATAGGAATTGGATTGCACCAATAGGAAATCTATCTACCTTGGTAGATAAGGAGTAGCCCTATGATAATCATGAGATTGAGTCCATAAGCCCATGGCCATGGCAGAGTGAAGATGCTAGAAAGAGTTTCTATTAGGATTTTATATTAGACTCAAATTGAATGATTAATTCATATGACGGACATAGGATTTGACGAGTTTACCTTAACCCTAATCCTATCGGAGCTCAAGAAAGAAGAATCCAATCACATAGATAACTATCCTGAGAGATTTACTTTCAGTTCTGATGGGTTGCCATCATATACTACTAGGTGTCATCGGTAAATTTTGGGAGCAATTAGGATGATTTTGATGATCAATCATTCTAATTGTATGAATCAAAAAAGTTTTGATCCATCGAAAGATGTTTTGATGATGTCTGTTGGTGCAGAATCTGATTGACGTCAGATCGAGCTGAAGTTGGAGAAGATGAGGTCACCGTTGGTGACCTATAAAATCAAGTCTTATCTGGAGTCGATGGTGATGGCTTTGGTAGGACCCTCCGACGATCAGGTCAGCTCTTATGGCCAACAGAAATGGAGTGCTCGGGTGTGAATTCGGTAGAGTTTTGGGGAAGGAGAAGAGAGCTTTGAGAAAATGTATCTGGAGGGTCCCTTTTATAGATGAAGCCTGTATAGCCGTAACCATTCGATAGTGGGCCGCTCGGGGCCACATGAAATTTATTACTGTAATTGTCTGGTAGTGGGCCACTCGAGGCCACGTAAAATTTATTACAGAGAGTGGTGTCACCCATTTGTTGAGATTTAATAGTCGAAGTTTGGAGGAAGCAGGCGTTGGTTGGTGAAGAGCTTTGACATATGCCAATTCTAGAGGAGTTCGGACTCCTAAAGGAAATACAACTAGAGAAGATCATCCAGAAGAAATGCTACTTGAATTTTGAAAGTAATCTGTTGGAGGAATCTGGATAGAGTTTGACTGATGGAGAAGTCCAGAAGGAGTTCGACTGGTGGAGAAGTTCGAAAGGAGTTGGGCTCCTGAAGGAATCCGACTGAAGGAGAAGTTCGAAAGGAGTTTAGCTCCTGAAAGAATCTAATTAGAGGAGAAGTTCGAAAGGAGTTAAGCTCTTGGAGGAATCCGATTGAAGGAGAAGTCCGAAAGAAGTTTGGTTCCTAGAGAAATTTGATTAGTGGAGAAGTTTGGAAGGAGTTTGGCTCCTTGAGGGACTTGACTGAAGGAGAAATTTGGAAGGAGTTCGGCTCCTGTAGGCACCCGACTGAAGGAGAGATCCAGAAGGAGTTTGGCTCCTGGAGGAGTTCAACTGAGGAAGAAGTCTGGGAGGAGTTCGGCTCCTATAGGCATCCATCTAAAAGAGAGATCCGGAAGGAGTTCGGCTCTTGAAGGAGTCCGACTGAGGGAGAAGTCTGAGAGAAGTTTAGCTCTTGGATGAGTCCAACTGAGGGAGAGATTCAGAAGGAGTTTGGCTCTTGGAGGAGTCTAATTGAGGGAGAAGTTTGGCTCCTGGATGAGTCCGACTGAGGGAGAAGTCTGGGAGGAGTTCAGCCACCAGAGGAGTTTGGCTGCTTGAAGGAGCTCGGCTGGGGTTCGACCGCTGGAGGGAGTTCGGAGGGTTTGGCCACTAAGGAGTTTGGCCGACTGAAAAAATTTGGCTAAGATTTGGCCGCTGGAGGAGTTCAACTAGGGTTCGACCGCTGGAGGAGAATTTTTGATCGAAGCTTTTTTGTGATTACCAATTGCATTAGGCTAAGCATTTGGCTGGACTTCAACAGGAGCGGGATTTATCCCCAATAATATCGATGATGGAGATCGTGACATGTCTCATTACCACATAGAATTGAATCTAACTAGATCACACAAATAAGAATTTGGGTCTGGATGTCATCAATTGAGCTAAGCCAGTTTGATTGATTTGGATTAGATCCAATCAGGTTCAAGGTAATCGTGCTAGCACATGATTGAGCCTGACTTTCTCCTTCTAAAATCTTTCTAATTTATCGCAACTAAGTCAAATTTGATTTGACTCATTCTTATATTTTGAATGGGTTTATTTTCATCGGACTTGGACACCAGGTCAGATTAATTATAGACATTAAATCCATTCATAGTCAAATTGGACTAGGGTCAAACATTGACCTATTTGAGATAATTGAGGGTCACCTAATTAGATGCTTTTAAAAAATTCTTTAGAAATTATTTTGATTTGATTTTTGGATATGTGATAGAGAACGAGTTATGCATTGGGTGTACCAAATTTTGTGATTTTTGGAGGTGTCTAGACTAAGTTATGATAGAGTTTGATTTGGATCAAACTCTTGAGGGAAGAGTCCTAGGCACAGTGGACTCTTCCTTATCTACTCATGTTGATACCTTTTTGAATTATTTTTGATGAAAAAAATAGATGAGATCTGATGATTTTTCATGGAGAATAAGTTTTAGAGTCCTAATGATAAAATAAATAAGTTATTTTGGTCAAAAGAGACTCTAAGTAGGCATTGGACATAAAAGCCTTTCTCAAGTCTAGGTGCATTCAATGCAAGAAATAATTTTCCATGCCAAAAGTCTGCCATCCCTAATATCCCACACCTCCTCTATCCTCTCTCTTCTTCTCTTCTACATGCTTAAAAGGTTAGGCACAAATCTGAGTAGAAGGTCCAATATTTTTGGCACAATATTCAGGATCTACGCGATGGTGTTCATGTGACGGATGGGCTGCCTTCAGAAATAGTTTTGAAGGTTCTTCGGATTAGATCCAGATATGATTTTTAGAGAAAAGGTTCATGAGGAGAAGACGTTCAAATCTTGCCTAGGTGGATACTAGTAGAGGCCAGGCGCATGCGTGGCTCCTTCTAAAACCTCAAAAATCAGTAGGATCATTATAGGATAATTAGATTACCCAATCAGATACTTTAAATTAAATTATTTAAATTTTTAATTTTTAATATCAGATCACCATGACTAGATCTAAGAACTTTTAGATCTGATCAAATTATTGAAAAATTTTTAAAAAAATCTTTCTCAGATCTGATCAGATCTGTACGATCCTGTGATAAAAAATACTATTTTTTTTTTAGATTTACCCATACATCTCACTTATATGCCATACCAGTGTTTCCATACTCCTTGATTAAGAGGACAACCAACCTATATAGCATACAGCAACCTATGCTTGATAGATAATATTGTCCTAGGTAACAGCCTATTATTTGGTCGTGAACAGATTTAAGGATTAATCGATAAATCCTCTTTTTATTGAAGCTAAATAGTCCTAAGGATTTCATCACAATAAGGAAGTTTATTAGAAGATGAATACTTTATAATAAAAAAATATCAAAAAAATATTTTATTTATTAATAAATCAATTATAGATATAATGTAGCTCAATTATCAACAAGCTGATGATTGACTTTGAAACACATTTCTCAATAACTTTCACTTATCCTAAAGCCACTCGGCATAGTATCTAATACCCATCTTTGACTTATGGTTGTTGAACTCTTTTATTGCCGGGCTTTAGTGAAGGGGTCAGTCAGGTTCTCCTCTTCGTCGATCTTTTGAAGGTCAACATCATCTCAATCCATAATCTTTCGGACCAGGTGGAAGCGGTGCAAGATGTGCTTCGTCCGCTTGTGTTCATTTGGTTCCTTCGCTTGAGCTATGGTACCAGTGCTATCGTAGTAGAGCAAGATCAGATCATTTAGGGAGGATGCTACTCTGAGCTTGATGATAAACTTTCTCAGCCACATAGCTTCTTTCACAGCATCTGATAATGCGATGTACTCAACTTCGCAAATAGAGTCTGCCATAGTATGCTGCTTGGAACTCTTCTAGCAGATAGTTCCATCATTTAAAGTTAAGATATATTCCGACATGCTTCTACTATCATCATGGTCAAATTGAAAGTCGAAGTCTGTAAACCCCACAAGATTCAGATCTGACTCACCATAAACTAACCATTGGTCCTTAGTATTCTCAAATACTTAAGGATGGTTTTAACCACTTTTTAGTGATTTTCTCCAAGGTCAAACTAGTATCTACTCACTACTCCTAGTGAGTATGCCACGTCTGGTCTTCTATATGTCATGGCGTATATGATAGATTCTACTGCTGAAGCATATGGAACTCTACTCATATGCTCTCTCTTTTCAGAAGTTGTCGAACAATCCTTCCTAGAGAGAAAAATTTCATGGTCTATCAAGAGATAGCCCCTTTTAGAATTCTCCATATTGAACCTCTTCAGTACAGTATCTATGTACGTGGACTGGGATAACCCAAGCATCCTTTTAGATCTATCCCTATAGATCTTCATTCCTAGGATGTAGGATGCTTCACCCAAGTCCTTCATTGAGAACTGTGATGACAACCAGACTTTTTATTTTCTATAGTGTGGGGATGTCATTTTCGATGTACAAGATAATGAATACCATTGCTGGACCAATTGCCCATTTGTAAATACAGTGCTCTTCTCCGTTCTTAATGAAGCTATTCATTTTGATCACCTTATCAAAATGCATATTTCAATTCCGATATGCCTGCTTCAATCTATATATGGATCTTTAAAGCTTGCACATCTTGGACTCATCTATGGATGTGAACCCCTCAGGTTGTATTATATACATCTCTTTAGTCAGCTCTTCATTTAGAAAAGCTATCTTCACATCCATCTGCTAGATCTCATAGTCCAAATGTGCAGCTATCGCGAGCATTATCTGATTTGAGTATTGCCATAGGAGAGAATGTCTCATCATAGTCAATACCATAATGTTGATGATATCCCTTGACAACCAGATGGGCTTTATAGTCTCCATCTTTCCATCTGCTCTCCTTTTTTCTTTTGAAGATCCATTTACACCCAATGGGTTTAACCCCTTTAGGTGGGTCAACCAATATCCACACATCGTTAACCTTCATGGACTCCATTTTGGATTTCATGGCCTCAAGTTGTTTTTCAGAATTGAGTCTCTGCATAGCATCCATATAAGTAATCAGATCCTCATTGTTCTCATCGAGTTCGATGGGATCACCATCCTGGATCAAGAAATCATAGTTTTTGTCTTGATGATGCGATACTCTACTGGATCATCTTAATGATGCAGGTATACTAGACTCCAGATCTGATCTAATCAAATCTAACTCAGGTTCAGCTATAGGTATCGATTTTTCTACCTACTGAACTTCATCAAGTTCAACCTTAGAGACAATAGCTCCTTCACCAAGGAACTTTTTTTCCAAATAGGTTGTCTTAAGGCTAATGAATACCTTTTGTTCATCAGTATGGTTGAAATAGTATCCTTTGATCTCTTTTGGATATCCTATAAACGTGCACTTGTCAGACCTAGGTCCAAGTTTATCTATAACTAATCGTTTGATATAAGCTGGGCACTCCCAAACCCTAAGGTGTGAAAGTGCTGGCTTACGTCCTATCCATATGTCATATGGAGTCTTAACTATAGACTTACTTGAAATCCTATTTAATAAATAACAAGCCGATTTAAGTGCACATCTCCAGAAGGATATCGGCAAGCTAGCAAAATCCATCATGAATCAGATCATGTCTAACAGAGTCCGATTTCTTCTTTCAGACATACCATTATGCTGTGGTGTTCTTGGAGGAGTCTATTAGAAGAGAATTCCATTCTCTTCTAGATATGTGAGAAACTCACCAGAAAGATATTCTCCTCCTCGGTCATACCAAAGAGTTTTGATACTCTTTCTAGTTTGTTTTTCTACTTCACTTTGAAATTGTTTGAACATTTCAAAGGAATCCAACTTGTGTTTCATCAGATAGACATATCTATATCTGGATAGATTATCTGTGAAAGTAATGAAGGAGAAATATTCATCTCTAGCACTTGTGCTTATTGATCCACATACATCAGTATGTATTGGACCTAAGAGTTTAGTGGCTCTTTCATCTTTTCTAGTAAAAGATGACTTGATCATTTTATTAAAAAGATAGGACTCACAGGTTGAAAGTGATTCACTATCACTAACTTCCTGAATTTTCTTTTGAGTCAATCTGTTTATCCTATTCTTGTTTATATGACCTAGCCTACAGTGCCATAAATAGATATCTGACACACTATCTAATCAGGATGCTTGTCAGTTGAATAGACTATATTAATAGGTTGTGATAGCATATACACACAATTATTCAAATGTCTATAGAAAATAGTAACACCATTCATAATGATTTTACAAACTTATTTCTTTATTGATATTTCATAATTATTTTTGGTCAGAAGGCCTACAGAAATAACTTTAAAAAAAATTGGGATAGAAATGACAATCACTAAGAACAACGATATGGAATTCAAAAATAAGTTTCAAAATTTCTAAAGCTAGAACTAGAATTGGTCTTCCATCTCCAACGTTCAGGAATCTTTCACCTTGCTTGAATCTCCTACTGACCTACAGCCCCTATAATGAATTGCAAATATAGTAAGGGCTATCGATATCCAATACCTAGTCAGTAATATCATAAATAGAAAAATTATAAGGAGTTACATATAAATACCTTGCCCAGCAATTGCTTGCTTCTTTCTCTGCCTGTTCGGATTCAGAGAGGCAATGTACTGAGGACAGTTTCTCTTTCAGTACTTCCACTTCTTGCAAAAGAAGCATTCAGGTAGACTCTTATCGAGCTTGATCTTCCTAGTCTGGCCTTGCACAGATGTCCCAACCTGAACTTGCACCTTCTTAGCTTTCTTCTGCTTGTTCTTCTTCCCTTTCCTAAAGAATTGAGGAGTGGAAGATGAACCTCCCACTACGTTCACCGACTCCTTATAGAGTTGGTGATCCTTCTCAAAGTTCTGAAGCAACCCCGGTAAACTATGGTAGTCTACTTTAGGCTTTGTCATTCTAAAATTAGTAAGGAATATGAGAAAAGACTTGAGCAATGAATTTAGTATTGCATCCTTCCCAAGCTATTTATGCAAGGAAAAGCCGAGCTTGCTCAAATGCTTTATCAGCTCGATCATGTATAAGACATGATCAGTGATAGAGGCACCATCCCGCATCCTAGCATTGAAGATGGCACAACTAGTCTTGTGCCTCTCTACGTCATCAGGTGTGCCAAAGATATCCTCCAACACTTGAAGCATATCCTTTAGTTGAGCCATCTCAAATCTACGATTGAACTGGTCGCTCATAGCAGTGAGCATAATGCAGTGCACCATGGTCCGATCACTGAGCCACTTTTGATAAGTATCTTTGATTGTTCCATGTGCATTGGCAGCTGACTCCTCAGGTGTAGGATCCATCGATACATATAGGATCCGTTCATGCTCCAGGATAATTTTTAACTTTCGATACTAGCTATCGAAATTGGATCCCACCAACTTATCATTATCCAACAATGATCGAAGCGATAGGAAAGTGGCCATATCTGCATAAAAATATTATAACTTAATTAGTAATTAATTTATTAAATCTAAAGATTTAAACTTTAATCAAAAGATTCTTCTACTATTTTATTCGAATTGGTAGACTCTATCTCCAATTCGAGGAATTACCTTAATTCTTTAGTGGGTACTAGAATCCACATAGACTGCACACGAGTCCAACATTGGTTGGCCAACCCATGTACATCTAAGGATAGGTTCATAGCCAATTGTTTCTCTAAACAATTTCTAGTAATTAAATTTTATCCTAGTTCCTAATCAATAGGCTTTGGCCTTCATTGAAAAGATCTAGTTAGGTCCAACCATTAACAAGACTATACTTGGCCCATCAAACCAATGAATCATTAGACCCAATTTTGGTAGGCCAACCTAACCACCATTTAGAAAGATGCAGCTAAGAAATCATAAAATGAATGATAATTTCATTAGTCAATAAACACCAGATCTTTGGGCCTCCAATGATTATCCAACTAATGGACCCATTATCATCCACTTTAATAGAAGGCTATGATCTAGTTATCATAATAATTATCTTATTTTAGGAATCTAATAATTTTATAGAATTTAATTTGAAGATGAGGGAAGGTCAGATGAACCAGCTTATCATGATCCTCCCACTGACTTCACCAAGTCAGCTTAAGGGAGACCATTAATAGGCTGGTCTAGGAGCACCTAAATCAGTCAAACTGATTTGCCTAGCTGACATGGGTCGACTCGAATAGTCAAGTAATCCGATGAAAATATAATTTCACCAAGAGGCCAGGTAAGTTCAATCAATGGGAGGGTCTGCCAAAGCTTGCCTTAGACACCATCAGAAATGGCCAAGTAAGCGGGCTGCCAATTAAAGACCACCGATCTAGTTTACCTTAGACAGTAATTGGTTTAATTAGTTTCAATTAGATCAACTTAATAGTTTGTACTGGACCACATAGCCAAGAATTAAGTCCACCTTGGATCTCGTTAAAGATATAGACTTGACCAACTACAACTATTGTAATTGATCTAAAGAATCCTTGACGTAATCTAAGATAACAATTGATTAGATTTAGTTAATTCTCTAATTAAGTCCATTCATTAATCTAACCCTAGGTCTAACCTAATTAATGGACTTAATCCCCACTAATCCATTTAATCCAATGTGTTATGATTTGTGTCTTAGGATCTTCAATTCACAATCCTGGATCATAATCAAATAACTTCTTAATTCATAATTAAGTTTTGGGCTGAGGATTGGGGTTCGACTTTTTGAAAATAATTTTTATATTTATAAAATATTTTTAGAACATGGTTCTATCAACCAAGTTACATATTTGATTCATAATCAATATGCAAGTAAAATAAGCATGAAACTATTTTAGATCTAATCTAAATAGGTTCATGTAATTGAAATAATTTCAACTATAATCAATCATAAATTATCTTAGATCAAATCTAACATATTTATGATGATTAAAATTAGATTAAAATATTTTTAATCAGATCATAAAATTTTTTAGATCTAATCTAAAATTTTATGATCAATGTTTCAGATTAGCACGTACTGGGATAACTTTTTCACTGTAAGGGATAACCCTTACAGCAGGACAATCTTATAGTAGTCTGTGCAATCTAAAAATTTTATTTTTAGATCTAGAACTATTTTAAATTTATTAAATTATAAATAAAATTAGATTAAATCTAATAAATTTATGATTAGAAGTAGATCAACACAAACTAGGATAATCTTTTCACTATAAGGGGTAAACCTTACAGCAGGATAATTTTATAGCTGTTCGTATGATCAAAAATTTTAATTTTAAATTTAATAATTAGATTATAAATTAGATATAATTCAAAAAATAATCTAAACATGCTCAAATAATCATGTAATAAAAAAAAACTAGGCTCTGATACCAATTGATGGAACCAGATCTAGGATTTCAGGACTAGATCTTGAAATTTTTTAAGATCAGACAGCGGAAGACTAAAATTAATCAAAATTAATTTTAAATTTTAAAAAATATTCTAGATCTGAGATCTATTATATGATCATGTAATATTATTAAATTAGAAATTTAAAATCTAAAGAAAAAACTAAAATATGTTGATCACATCAACATGTATATATACTATATCTAATGCAGGTATGAAAATAATAGATTAGATCTATTACCTATGCAAGTTAGATATTCTAACTTACTGATCCAGGCTTGAGGATGATGTTGCAAGCTGCACACATGTTTGGCCTCTAGGAGTCATCCACATAAGCTCACGAACTACGATCAGAAGTCTGAAGTAGAAAATCAGCATAGTATGCTAATACTGTGCTGATCCTTCTTTGACGGTCGATCAGGAACCACCTTCTTCAAATCTTATATTCTCCAATTTTTAGAAGGAGAAGATATTTTTAACCTGAGACATCTTTCAAAAATCTCTAAAGAAGGAGGAAAAGATCAAAGAAAAAATTCTTCTATCAAAGAAAATATCCTAGAAGAAGAACCCTTCTTCTTCTTCTTTGTTCTCTCACCTAGACATCTAGATTGGTGTCTATGAAATTCCCATGCCCCAATACTCTTTCTTCCTAATTTTTACATACCCAAATGTCTCTCAATGGTCTAGAATATATCCAAAAATCAATCCAAAATTCATCCTATATAGAGAGGTATAGAGGAGTCCTTGTCTAGGTCAAATACCTAGACAAGGAATGTCCAAATTGGGCAAGACAAGGGGTGCCCCTTCCTTCTTTTTTACTATGGACCACCAAGTTTCTTCATATAAAACTTCTTTAAAATCCATGAAAATCTCAAAAAAAATTTGGATGAAATCAGTGCACTATAGGAAGAGTTTTGGTTTCCTAAAATTCTATCTTATAGAATTTGAAATCAAAACCAATTCCTACTTTAACTTGGTCCACACTTAATTCACCATATAAGAAAGAAAGAGGAGGACTTTGGGACATGGTGGGCTTCTCTTGGGAATGGAGAATTCATGCAAAATCAAAGGAGGCATGAAGGATGGGCGTTGGGACTAAGGTGGCACAAGGAGGAAAGTTCCTAATCTTACTAGTATTCTTGTTTTGACTTGGTCCAAGATGGTTTCTCAAACTAAATCAAATCAAAATTAGTTCAATCAAATTAAATTAGGTCCTAAAATAATTAAGAACTTAACTAAATTAGATTAAATTAGATTTAATTTTTTAATCAAATTAGAAAATTGGGTTGATCCAAGTCTTAGTTAAACTAGGACTAGTTCTTTTTTGCACTTGGCTTATCCAATAAATCAATTGAACTTGATCCAATCTAGTCCAAACCAAATTTAATTAAATTATATTTAATTAGACTTAATCTTATTTCTTTGGCTTAATCAAATTAAGCTAATTAGTAATCTAATTGCTAATTGACACTCTTGCAATACTTGCACTAGATTAAACATCAATTGTATTGATCGTTTAATCCTAGAACAATTCTTAATCATTGATCAACCATCTAATCAAATTGTCAACTCTAATATGTGTGGCCTCATAGGTCCGAGCCTAAGCTGATCGCATAGGAATAAATTTTTGTACTAATCGAAGTGACCATCTAGCAATGGTACCCAACGGCTGGATAGGTCGAATGTGTAGAACAACATCCTTAGAATCCATGCGGATATAGTTTTCATATAATTCATCTCCTTAACCAAAATGCTTGTAGGACATCTCAAAGTTTAACCGTCAACTCTGATAAGGTTGTCCACATTGTATTTCAAAATATCAAATCCATTTGATGGATTATCCTAGCCAAGATTTTGCTATATTGAAATATAGTGATACATTTTTCTCCAACTTAGAGTGGTCAATTCCATCTTGATTACACTCTGACTTTGCAAGTATTTGATTGTGCACAGAAGTCTTCCATTACTAAATTAAAAATTTAGTTAGTCTGGTACCAAAGCATAGTGAGTTGCTTGCAAGTCACTGATGTGATCTTAGGTCTAAGGGACACTTATACCTATATCCCATCAAAGACATTCTTGATAGCAGAATGCTCTGAAGTTGATCATGTTCAATGATGATGTACTCATACATCTCACTTGTATACCATACCAGTGTCTCCACACTCCTTGATTTAGAGGACAACCAATCTATATAGCATACAATGACCTATGCTCGATAGATACTATCATCCTAATTAATAGCTTATCATTTGGTCGTGAACAGATTTAAGGACCAATAGATAAATTCTCTCTTTATCAAAGCTAAATAGTCTTAAGGAATTCATCACAATAATGAAGTTCATTAGAAGATGAATACTTTGTGATGAAAAAATACTAAAAATATATTTTATTTATTAATAAATCAATTATAGATATAATGTAGCTTAACTATTAACAGACTAATGATTGACTTTGGAACATATTTTCCAATACATACAGCAACCTATGCTCGATAAACGCTATCATTCTTATTAATAGTCTATCATTTGATCGTGAATAGTTTTATGGACTAATCAATAAATTTCTTCTTTATCGAAACTAGATAGTCCTAAGGACTTCATTACAACAATGGAGTTTATTAGAAGATGTAAACTTTATGATGAAAAAAATACTAAAATATTTATTATTTATTAATAAATCAATTATAATTATAATATAGCTTAACTATTAATAGGTTGATGATTGACTTTGGAATATATTTTTCAATAACAGTATTAAATGCCATTATGTACTCTACATCACTAATAGAATAGGCTACAGAATCCTACTTGAAATTTTTCCAGCAAATTGCTCCTCCCTTTAAGGTAAATTCATGACTCGATACCCTCCTGCTATCGTCTTTATCTAACTAAAACTAAAATCAAAATATTTCACATGTTTTATGTCAGTTTCTCCATATATAAATCACTAGACCTTAGTATTTCTCAAATACTAAAGGATTGTTCCTACAATCTTTCAGTGGTTCTCATCCAGATCAGACTAGTATCTGCTCATTACCTCTAGTGAGTATACCATGTCTGGTCTAGTACATGAAAAATAAGATGACAGCTAAATCTTTATTTCTTATAATACTCAAATGTTATTTCCGATTAAGAGAATGTCTTCTACAGACAACACAAGGAATAACACTATAGAACTTTTTTATCCACTCTCAAATGCAGGGTTCCTCTTTATTCATAACAAAAACATATGTTTAAAATGTATGTTCCAACTTTGAGACAATAGCCAAATGGGCTTTATAGGTCTCTACCTTCTCATTTGTGCTACTCTAATCTTTTGAAAATCCATTCACACCTAATGGATTTTATCCCTTTAGGTGAATCAACTAGTGTTTACACACCATTGATTTTCATGGACTCTAATTTGGATTTAATGGATCCAAGCCACTTCTCAGAGTTAGACCACTGCATAGCATCCATATAGGTGATCAGATCATCGTTGTTCTCATCGAGCTTAATAGGATCATCGTCTCGAACCTAGATACAAAAGTATCTGTCTAGTTGATGCAGTACTCTACCAGATCTTCTTAATGGTGCCAAATAAATGGGCTCCAAATTTGATCTAATCAAATTCAATTTTGGAGGTTTACTAGATTGTGTCAGTTCTTTCTACGAGTTGAACTTCCTTAATTAGGTATCAATTCCTTCTCTAAAGAACTCCTCTCCAAAAGGAATGCCCTACTGTTGAGAATTACTTTTATTCTTTAGCATGGTAGAAGTAATAACCCCTAGTTTTCTTGGGGTATCCTATAAATAAATACCTTTCAGACCAGGGTCCAAGTTTATCTGTGTGCAAACATTTGACATAGGCTAGTCAACCTTAAATCCAAAGGTGAGTGAGTCTAGATTTATACTTGATCCATATCTCATATGGAGTCTTTGTGATAGATTTACTTAAAATAAATTTCAAAGTAAAATAATTAGTCTCAAGAGCTTAATCCTAAAATAGATAGACTAGTAAATTCCATCGTGGATCAAGCCATGTCTAACAAAGTTTGATTTCTTCTTTTTAATACACTATGTTCTGGAAGGAGTCCACTGAGAGAGATTCTCATTCTCTTTTAGATATATCAAAAACTTGCTAGATAAGTATTCACCTCCTCGATTTGATCAAAGAGTTCTAATATCTTTTTTAATTTATTTTTTTATTTCATTATTGAATCATTTGAACATTTCAAATGATTCAGCTAGTTGCACCCATACCAAGATAGGTTGTCTATAATGAAATATTGATATCCTTGATATTATCTAACTTTGGATATTTATTCGATGTATACATTACACTTAACAGGCTGTGTAAATGTTAAACATCATTTATTTATTGTCCATGTATTATTATAATATCATTCATAATGATATTACAATAATCTCTATTTATAGATGAATGATGATCATCTTTGGTCAAAAGGCCATCAAAGATCATATTCATTATAAATGATAGACCATAGTAACAATCACTTTAAATGATAATATTTAAAAATTAGCTTGATAATTCCTAAAGATAGGATTGGAGCAAAACTTTCATCCCTAATGTTCAGATATTTCTCATCATTTTTAAATATTTCACTTACCCATAGTCCTTGCAACAAATTGTGTAGGACTACCGATATCCAATACCCAGATAGTAGAATTACAAATAGAGAAATTTTAAGATGTTATCATATAACATTCTTGATAAGCAACTCTTTGCTTCTTTCTCTTGTTCAGCCTATTATGGTCAAGGAAAGCAAGATATTCAGAATAATACTTCTTTCTATGATCCTGCTTCTAACAGTAGAAGCACTCTGCCTAATTTAGATTAACCTAGGATATTTTATTTTTACTAGACTTAAAAGTCCCAACATGAACTCTTTCGTACTGCTAAACCAAATTCAACTTTTGATACTAATTATCAAAGTTGGATCCCATAAGTGATCACTATCTGACAGTAATTGGAGTAATTAGGGTTTAGCCTTATACTATAAGAAAAGAGAACATAAACCTAATATATATGAATTATTTTAAGCCTAGAGACTTAAACTTTAGGCTAAAGGTTCTTCCACTATTTTATTCGAATTGGTAGGCTCTACCTCTAATTAGAAAAATTACTTTAATTTTCTAATAGGTACTAGAATCCACATAGATTGCACACGAGCCCAACTTTGGTCGGTCAATCCATGTGCATCTACGGATAGGTTCTTTAACCAATTATTTCTACAAATAACTTTTAAAAATTTAATTTTGCCCTAGAAATCTATTCAGTAGGCTTTGGTCTCTATTATAAGGATCCGATTAGGTCCAACCATTAACATGATTATATTTGGTGCATCTAACCAACGAATGATTAAGCTCAACTTTGGTTGGTCAACCTAACCACCATTAGAGAGATACTTTCAAGTTATCATGTCATGAATGATAATTTCATTAGTTAATAAGCACCAGGCCTTTAGGCCTCCAATATTTATTGAGTTAATGGACCCATTATCATCCAACTTAATGGAAGGCTATGACTCAATTATCTTCATAACTTTGTCATTTTAAAAATCTAATAATTTTAGAGAATTTAAAATTTATTTATGATTTAAGGATAGAAAGGACATGGACCAATTTGCTCCCACTGACTTTACTAAGTCAAGTCCTCCCATTGACTTCTTAAGTCATTGACAAGGACTAGGATCAATTTGGGTCCATGGGCACCTAGATCAGTCTCACTAATTTTCTATGTGATATGGATTAGCATGAATCAATGAGCAACCTAATCAAGATCTGATTAACTACATTAGTCAGATAAGTGAGATCGGTGGGAGGATCTGCCAAGGCTTGTCTTAGACACCATCAAAAATGGCTAGGTAACTGGGCTCCCAATTAAAAATCATCGATCTAAAAATGCCAGACTTATCTTAGACATCAATCAATTTATCAATTTTGATTTAGTCTGCCTAAAGACTCGGGCTCGACCATTGAGCTATAATCTGTATCTATTTGTTAGATGTATGGACTTTGATCAACTACAACTATTGAATTAATCTATAAAAAAGAAATGACCTAATCCTAATTAACTATTAATTAGGTTTGATCAATTTCTTAACTTAGTCCATATTTAATCTAACCCTAGGTCTAACCCAGTTAATAACCTGATCAAAGCTAATCCATTACCCTTTAACCCATGTTTTATAAAAATATCTTAGAATCTTTAAATCACAAACCTAGATCCTAAATATTTACTTAATTCTTAATTAAGTTCAAGACTTATGGGTTAGGATTTGAAATCTTAGAACTATATTCTAATTTAATTATTTAAAATATTTTTAAATTTTATAAATAATTTACAATGAATCACATTAATTTCATGATTTTAGATCTGATTTGTCTCAATATTTCGATCATGTCTTAGGATTTCGAATCTAGAATTTTGCAGAAAGTAAGTTCACTATTTAAATTCTACAAGACATATATGTCACATATACAAACCAGATTCAAACTAAAGTTACATATCAAGCATATGTTTAAAAGGAGCTAGATCAAAACATGAAACACATATTATTCAGATCTCATCTAAATAATTAAAATTAGATCATAAACCATTTAATTTTAGATTTAAAATCTAAAAATAAATCATAAATTATTTTAGCTCTTATCTAACTTATTTATGATTTAGGTTATTCAGGTCAGCATATACTAGGATAATCTCTCCACTATAAGGGATAAACCTTACAGTAGGACAACCTTATAATCAGTATATGCAATCCAATATTATTTAGATCTAATCTAAATAATCTAAATTATATTTAATATCTATTTAATTTTAAATTTAAAATAAAAAAATAAATCATAAAATTATTTAGATTATATCTAACTTATTCATGATTCATAAAAATTAGATCAGCACATACTAGGACAACCTTTTATTGTAAGGGGTTAACCTTACAACAGGATAATCTTATATCAGTATGTGTGATCTTTAATATTTTATTTTTAGATTTATTCTAATATAAATATGATCATATCATAAAAGAACCTAGATGCTCTGATACCACTGTTGGAAAATATGCAGGATTTCATGTATATATTTCAAAATTTTTTTGAATTTACAAGCAATAGAAGACATAGATTAAATAATTTAATCTAATTATACACGTGATCTAATCATTAAACCCTACATCTAAGACCTATGACATATTATGATGCAAACAAAAATCTAAAAATAAATCAAGCATGGTTGGTATTGATCAAATCAATATCTAGATCTAGAACAGTTCTAAATCAAACCCTAGATCATATCTAGGTAAAGAAGAGATTGAATTTCTTACCTTTGCATGGGTCGAGAACACCACGGTTGGGTTCCATTGTTGTCCTTATTGCTTAGAGCCACACACGCATCCAGCCTCTTTAGGTAATCCACATAAGGTTGCAACATAGATCGGAGGTTCATCAAATGAAGATCCACTTGAAATGTTAGCTTCTCGTGGATCCCTCCTAATGGTTAATAAAAAAAAATATTCTTCAGGTCTCTTGGACACTCCAAGAGATGACAAACATGAGGAAGATTAAAAAAAAAATCTAACCCTTGGATCTTCCAAAAATTAAAAATAAAAACTTGAGAAAAAAAAATCTTAAGAGAAGACACATTTTCTCTTTCAGGACATCAACTATTGATGTCCTAAAGACATCTCTATGTCAGGATAAGAGGAGACCTTCTCCTCTAGAATTTTTTTCATATTCTAGATCTCTTACTTTTTGATTTTTCTCATAGAGCAATCCTACAAAGAGATGGAGAAGAAGGGCTCTTAAAGAAACCCTAAGAGAAGACCTTCTTCTCTCATCAGGACATGATCAAATCATTTCCAAATCAAAACACCAAGCCCCAACTACTTGAAGCATCCATCCTCCATGCCCTCTCCCTCTCTCTCTCAGATTTTTATCATAGAAAAAATATATAAAAATAAGAAGAAAATAACTTGAAAGAAAACTACAAGAGAAGACAATCTTCTCTTACCTTTGTCTTCATCAGGACATGAATTTTTCATGTCCTAATGAAACCTTTATCTCTAAGGAAGTAGGTTCCTCAAACCACCATGCCCTCTCTCTCTTTTCTTCTAGCTTTTTGATGCATTACCTGAGATTTTTCACGCCCATATATCCTATAAAGGAGGTGCCCATAACAAAATAACTAAGACTAGGTCAAAACCTAGTCTTAGAAGGTCTCTTGGTGGCATCCAACTTTTGGCTGCCACCCCCATCCCTTTCTCAACGTGAAGAACCAGAAATCAACACCCAAAAGAAGGATAAAATATATGGAAATATTTAGGAAAAAGGGCACACAAAATAAGGTGGTGTGGGAGGAGTTTCCATATCAAGAGAGAAGAGTTTTAGGTTTTAAGGATTCTATCAAATAGAATCCTAATCCAAACAGATTTTGACCAAGTCAAAAATTATTCAAACTCTTCAGATATTGGGGCATGGAATAACACTCTTAGGCATGGAAGAAGTCATATAGAGATCTGAAAAATAAAAGGTGGGGTGGACTATTTCTTAGTGGTGCAAGGAAAGAAGGGAGGAGCCCTAGTCCAACTAGGACTCTCCTATTTTGACTAGGTCAAAACCTTCTGAATCTAAATCAAAATAGTTTTGAGTCAACCTATTTAATAGGCAATCATAATCTAATTAAAAGTCTAATTAAATAATATTTAATTAAATTTAAATTTAATTTAATTTTTAATTAAATTAAAATTAGGTGCACTCAAGTCCTAATTGAACTAGGTCTTGTTCTTTCTTGCAATTAGCTTATCCAGTAAACTAGTTAGACTTAATCTAATTAAGTTCAAACTAATTCTAATTAAATCTAATTTAATTAGACTTGAACTCAATCTGATTGCTCAATCAAATTGAGATAATTAGCATTCCAATCACTAATCGATCCTCCCGCAATATTTGCATTAGGTCAAACATCAATCATATTGATTGTTTAACCTTAGAACGATTCTAAATCATCAATCAACAATCTGATCAGATAACAACCTCTTATGTGTGTAACTCCATAGGTTCGAACCTAAGCTGGTAGCATAAAAATTAATTTCTATGCTAATCAAAATAACCATCTAGCAATGATACCCAATGTCCAGATAGATCGAATGTATGCAAAGAAATATTCTTAGAATCTTAGTCTATGGTTACCATATAATTTATCTCTATGACTAATAATGCTCAAGACGACTTCGAGTTAGCTATCGATACTCATACAAGTCATCCATGTTGTATTTCAAAATCTTGCAAATCTTATGACTCATGAAAATTATCCAAGCCTAGATTTTGCTAAATTAAAATACAGCGAGACATTCTCTACCAAGGTTAATCAGAAATGATCAATCTCATTTTGACTCACATACCGACTCTACAAGTATTTGATTGTATCCAAAAATCTTTCGAACCTATATTAGAAATATAGACAGTCTAGTACCAAAGTACAGTAAGTTGCTTACATGTCACCATGGTGATCTCAGGTCGGAGGGATACTTACATCCATTAGCCTTAGCTAGCTACTCTTGATAGCAGAGTGCTATATTGGTCACATTCAGTGTAGATGTACTTCTACATCCTACCTGCATGCCATACTAGTATCTCCACACCACTTGATTATGAGGTTAACCAATGCATATGACACACAGTGATCTATATTCGATAAGTTATCATCCTAGTTAATAACTTATCATTTGATCATAAATAATTTAAGAACCATCCAATATATCCTTCTTTATCGATTAAGTATGGTTCTAAGGAATTCATCATAATTTAGGAATTCATTTAAGAAAGATAGAACTTCCATGATGAATAAGCCAAATAATAATTATTATTTGATAATTCATATACCAATTCCAATCATCCACAACTTAGGTGATTGGCTTTAGGACATATTTTTCAACAAGCATGTCCCTGGTAGTCCTCATGTCTTCATGCTATCGCTAAAAATCATTGGACATGAACGTAAGAATATAGTACTTCACCTTATTGCCTTCATCCATCCACTTTTCAAGTGTAGCTTGTTGATTAGGGGATGGACGAGCTGGCAACACAGGGGCATCTTGGTCGAGGAATGGTTTAGCTTCTCAAAATTGAGAATAATTCTTTAATTTTGAAGCCAGTCCTTGTAATTGGTTTCGGTCAACCTATTATTGTCAAGGATTCGGGCTAATGGGTTTGAACTCGACATGATTAACGGTAGAAAGAAATAATTTTTAATTAGATATTTTGAACTTGTAAATGTTTGTTATTTGGACTTTAATAAACAAATAAGGGCTCCTACTATTTCTATGGATCTCAACACTTCTTAAGTGGAGGAAATAGAAACCTATACATGATTAGTTTCTAGTGGGTATTGCAGTCCCACTGATTTATGTGCACCTCACCTAACAATTATTGGTAACACACAAACCAATGAATGGACAATCTTTGTCCATTGCTTCACTTAGCAAAATACAATAAGTTTGGTCTCTAAGTCCTATGGCCTCACCTAATAGTTATTGGCTTATTTCTTAATTAAGTCAGACCCACCGTATACTAGCGGATGCAAAGCCATCATTGGGACCCTCACCTAATAGTTATTGGGCCCAATCTTATCTCTATCCTAGGGCATCTAATGTCATAGAGTGGTTGTACCTATCCGATGCAATCGAACCACTGTGACCAGTCGAAAATGATTAACATCAAGTAGGCATTCGCATCTTTACAATGGTGGAAGACTGCTGGACTTAATATTAATTGAGAAGATTTAGGTTCAGGTCTCATCCTTGGTTAGTCATATCAATTATGACTAACCTAGTGACGTGGGTTAGCTTAAATCATTAGTAACCTAAGTCAAGACTTAATCAACCACATTATCCAGGTAAGTAAGATCGGTGGGAGGGTATGCCATTAACTCTTTATAGACTCAATCTATGTGAGTAGCTCTCAATTAAAGACTACTGATCAAACTGTCAAACTTATCTTAGATACAAATCAGTCAACAAGCATTGATCAGGTTAGCTAATTAATTCAGACTCAAACCATGGAGCCAAATTAGGTCTTTTAATTTGATCGATAATATGTGACTGTTAATTGATCTGATCAAACTTACAACTATTTGGGTTGATCATGAGAGATTGGACCTAAACATAACCAACTATTGATTTGGTTTGATCAACTGCTCAAACTAGACCTAATTTAGCTACCCAGCCCATTAACCCATGTTTTATTTAGTGAATTTTAGATCTTAAATT
This sequence comes from Cocos nucifera, assembly GCA_006176705.1. Lineage (NCBI taxonomy): Eukaryota > Viridiplantae > Streptophyta > Magnoliopsida > Arecales > Arecaceae > Cocos > Cocos nucifera. Next base: position 255,277 of record QRFJ01001649.1, read on the forward strand.
CTAAATTTTAGATCTTTAATTTCACATCTTAATTCTCAATTAAGTACATTATGTTCATGGGATTACTTTAGATGTCAAAACAATTTCAGATCTAAACTACACTAGATTTACATTTCATACATAGTGACATATAGCATTATTTCAGATCTAAAATTAAAATCACATATCATATATATGAAAATCAGATCTAAAACTAATTAAGCATGTATCATATGCATGCAAAAACCAGATCTAAAGGAAGATAAAAAATGATTGAAAATCATTTTTCAAGAACTATTTATCAAAAAAAAAAGGGATCTAGGTTTTCAGATCAATAATCACCATAACATTCTTTTGCTGTTCTTTTTCATGGGATGTAATCATATCGGCACCCCTACATGCCATAAGAGTAATCCATTGATTGGGTGAGAGAGGAATTTCAATCCCTACATCCTCTTATGACTCGATGGCCATAGTGATCAATCCAAACTAAATATTAGGCAATAATAATACAGATCTAAACTATCTATGCATCTCATATATTATTCAATAATTTCATATCTAAATAAAACTAAAATAAATCATTTAAATCTGTAACTAACTTTTATATCTAAAATTAAAATTAGATTAAATATGTCTAACTAAAATCATTGCTCTGATATCACTGTTAGTAAGCGGGGTAGGTTACAGCATGTATTTCAAAATAGTTTTGAAATTGTAGAGAAAATAAAACTAGATTAACTATTAATCTATCATGCATTAGATTAGATCTAAAAATCTTTCCTAACATGGATCTAAGATATATGAAATATAAAATTAATTTACGAGATCAGATTTCATACCTTAGTGTGGGTTGATGAACTCCGTAGTCGATGACCAAGAACTTGACAGGTTTCTAGAGCCGCGCAAGCGCCTGGCCTCCACAAGTATCCACATGAGATTTGATCTGATCTAAAGCTTATTTATCTCCCCGGGGTGCTAGCTCCCTTGCAGAGAAGACCTCTTGATGATTGATTTGATTCTTTTTCAGATCTAGAAGATGATCTTCAGTTGAAGAAGCAATCAAGATAGAAGAAAGGCTACAGCAGTGTAGCTTTCTTCCTTGGAGTCCCACGCCTTGAACCAATGGAGTTTTTCCTTCAAACTTAGAGAGGAGGATGCCAAGAGGTCCCTCTATCTCTCTAGTGGTTGGCCAAAATTGGTTTTGATCTTAGAAAAACCCCTCTAGGCATCCCAAAGATAAATCTTTTTAAGGTGGCGCCTAATAGAATCCTGATAGAGTCATACTCTATCTTGAATTCAAATTAGATTTCAGATTTAAACCAAACTCTATCCATATCCAAAAGAGAAAAAGAGTGGCTGGCCAAGAGGTGAATGTGTTGGACATGTGTGCCCTTGAAGCCAGATTAGCTGACACTTATAATATACTTTTAAGGACAAAATTATAATTTTGACTATAAATAATAAAATAGATTATTTTCTATCATAATGTATATTTGAAAGTGTCTGTGATACATCCCTTGAGTTAATGGTAATGATAGTTTATATTTTCAAGAGTTGAAAATTTAAGACATGAATTTTCATTATTAACTCATAAAATGCTTCCGACTGTAGGATCATCATGAGGATGGTGATTGATCTGAAAAGTTGGTGTACGATTGCTTCTTTAGGATAGATGAGTCTTGAGTCTATGATATAGAGATATCGGAGTGAGACTACAGGTATTCGTTAGAGAACGAGGCACTGAGCGTGACCACCTCGAGCAGTCATGAGGAAGTCTACCTTCTCATCAATGACTGGCTCGAATCTGTAGTGGTGCATCTGGTTCTTTGACTTGAGGTGCATCGACAGTTCATCTTAAGGGTGTTATAGTTTGACAACACCATAACTCGATCTCCTAGTCATTCAAAATCCTAAGATGTATGTTGGCTATAGCATGTTCATTGTAGAAATTAGATTATACCAATAGGAGATCTATCTACCTCGGTAGAAGAGGAGTAGCCCTATGATGATCATGAGAATCAAGTCCATAAGCCCTTGGCCATGGCAGAGTAAAATAATAGAAAGAGTTTCTATTAGGGTTTTTTACATTAGACTTGAATCAAATGATTAATTCACATGATAAAAATTAGGGTTTGACGAGATCACCTTAACCCTAATCCGATCGAGGCTCAAGATAGAGGAACTTAATGATACAGGTAACTGCATCAAGAGATTCACTTTCAGTTCTAATGGGTTGCCACTATATGCTACTAGGTATCACTGGTAGATTTTGGGAGCAATTAGAATGATTTGGATGATCGATTATACTAGTTATCTAAATCAAAAAAGTTCTGATCCATCGAAAGGTATTTCGATGATGTCGATGATAGAGATCACGATATATCCCATTACCATATGAAATTGAACCTAACTGGATCATACAAATAAGAATTTGGATCTGAATATCATTAATTGGATTAACCCAGTTCAATTGATTTGAATAAAATTCAATTAGGTTCAAGGAAATTGTGCTAGTACATGATTGAGCCTAATGTTCTCTTTTAACAATCATTAAAACTTATCTCAACTGAGCCAAATATGTTTGGGCTCACTTAGAAACCTTTATTTGGTCTGACTGAAGCTTGTCTAGATCAAAAAAGGATTGTCTTAATTTATGAGATAAATTTGAGACAACACTTGCCATTTTTTATCACCTACTAAATCTTGTCTTTAGGCTTTGGTCAAATGTTGACCTTTGACACTTAGACATCTGCCCATATGTCATGCAGCCATAGGAGAGAATCTTGGCCCTTATCCCCTTACTAAAAAGTAGATAGACAAGGGGTGCATGCCTAGGGAGGCGTGCGCCCCATGTGGATAAGGTTTGGAGTCCCATACAGATGGGACTCCAGTTGCTTCAGGGAATTAACCTAGATGGCGCCAAGAAGACTTGTTTGACCCAGTCTTGGCACCATCTAATGAGAGTTTTGAAGGACTCTAATCTGATTAGATCAGATGATATCATCTCACCAATCAGATTTAGATCTGATTGCATAAAGGGCCATGATTGGTCGGGATGATGTGGCACTGCATGGTGCAGCAGGGTCTATATAAACCCTGTCTGCACCTAGAATAGAGAGCTTCTACTTTAGCCCATGCCATAAAGCTTTTCTCCCTTCTTCTTCATGCTACCCTCTGGTCCTCTCTCTTCTCTCCATGCCCAAGTGGTTTTGGGCATGAGTTGGTGCGATCCAAGCAAGCAAAAGACGACAGAAAAGGAAGAAGGCAGCACTACAGCAAGAGACAACGGTTATTCTTCAAAAGAATTTTTGAAGACCTTCAAATCAGATCTAGATCTAATTTTTGGAGGATTGATTGAGAAGAAGAAGATCTTTAGATCCTATCTAAGTGGATACCAGTAGAGGTCAGACACTTGCGTGGCTACATCCAGAACCTCAGGCAAGCATCAAGATCATCACACGATAATTGGATTACTCAAAATAAAGGTATAATTAAATTATATTTAATTTAAATTTTATTTTATTTTATTTTATCTGATTAATAAGATTAGATCTGAAGAGTCTCAAATCTAATTAGGATCTTAGAAATTTTTTTTTGAAATATTTCTCTTGATCCATCAGATCTGAACGAACCTATTCCGAGAAACAAGATTTTTTCCTTCAAACTAGTATTAAAGCCAGGTTCTAAAATTCATTAGATTTAATTTTAATTTATTTTTGATCAAATAATTAAATAATTTTAGATGTCACATAAGATGTGATTAGATTTGAAATTAGTAATTTAAAAATTAAATAAATCTAGATCTAAGATATATAAGATGCATGACTAGACTAAGAATATAATTATTCTATGTGTAGTATAACATGATCATAATTTTAATTTAATTAATTATAATTTTTAATCTATTTATTTATTATTTTTTGATATTATAAATATTATAATTAGATCTAAAAAATAGAAAATAAATTTATTTAAGTTATATGAGATATGATAGATGCATGTTTAGACTAGTTGTAGAATAGTTCTACAAAATTATCAAGAATAAATTTTAATTTGATATGATCAATTTAAATCATATTTTTTATATATTTATGAGATAATTTATATTTAAAAATATGCATGATATGATACATGAGATGTATGTAAAATATATTTTAGTTAGATCAATTTTTTATATATATGATATATGATGTAGATTTAACTAGTTTTGTAGATTTATCATGTTTCTGATTAAGGCGTTCTCCTTGGCTATCCAGTCATAAGAATGAAGTAAGGTTTAAAGTTTCTCTCCTTCCATTCGATGGGGTGTTCTTATGATGTGTAGGGGTGCTGCGCATTCGTTCTTAATAAAAAATCTAAAACTTATTTTCTGCAAAACCTTAGATGCTAAAACCCTAAGATTTTATATACATATTTTATTTATGAATCCTAAACTTAATTAAGAATTAAGATTATGAAATATATTAGGTCTAAAATTATGAATTTTTAGATCTAAGATATTTTCATAAAATTGGGTTCGGACTTGGGTAGCTCAATTAGGTCTAGCAGTTGATCAAATTGAATCAAGAGTTGCTTAGATGAGATCAAGAGTGCTTAAATTGACCAGCCTAACAGGATTAAGTCTGGGTCAAGATCGAGTCACATGAGTGATCGATCAAGTTAAGACCTAATTAGGCTCAGTGGTTAGAGTTTGATTGTAGGCTAACCCGATTAGTTCTGGCTCAATAATTTAGTATCTAAGGTAAGTTTGGCAGATACGATTGACTGATTTTTAATTAGAAGCTACTTGACTCGAATATGTTCTTGTCGAGTTAATGGCATATCCCTTCCACCGATCTCACTTACCTGGCCATATTTGTCGGCTCAATCCTGATCTAAGATGGCTAACAATCTGAGCTAACCCATGCCACTAGGTTAGCCATAATGGTTATGGCTATATCAAGTCAAGTTTCAAAAGACCTAAATCAAATCTTTCTAAGAAAAGATTAAGTCTAAGGTCTTCCATCATTGTAGATGTGCGGGCCCTTTTTGGGGTTGATTGTTCTTGGCTGGTCACAGTGGTTCAGTTGTGCTAAAAAGATGCAATCATGTCTATTAGGCATTGGATGCTATGGGCTGGAGGATGGATTAGGCTCAATATTTTGGATACGGTGAGAGACCTAATTAGAAATCCAATCTATGCAAATGGTGGGTTTGACTTAACTAAGGAGTGAATCAATATTTCAGGCATGATGAGATTCATGAATTTGAGATCAAGCTTGGGTGCACCATGATTAGAGAATCATTGAACAAGAGTTATTCACTCATTGGCTAACCCATCATCAATAACTGTTAGGTGAGGTGATGAGTCAGTTTGTGGGACTGTACCATCCACTAGAAATCAATAATCATAGAGATTTTCGCATCTCTACAAAGAAAGTGTAGGGATCTGAGAAAATAGTGAAAGCTAATTTATTTAAAAATCAAACTCCTAAATAAATTGGTCAAGTCTTAATTATAAAATCTAACTAAAAACTTTGACTCTCTATAGGAAAAGAAAAATATCTGCATCTAATCCATTAGCCCGTATCCTAGACATCCATAGACTGATCGGACCCAATTACAAGGATTATCTCTGAAACTTCAAAATTATTTTGGGTTTCGAGAAGTTGACTCATATATTGGACCAGGATCCTCCCACCTTTCCAGCTCGTCCATCCGCAGAATAGAAAGCGTCTCTTGATAAATGGATGGATGAAGATAATAAGGCCTGATACTACATGTTGGACTCGATGTCTGATGAGCTTCAGCGTCAACATGAAGATATCAAGACTGCCCATCAAATATTGGCTCATCTATAAGAGTTGTTTGATGAACAGAGTCACGTAGCCAAATATCAGATCACTAAATGACTATTTAAGGCTAAAATGCATGATGGACAATCAGTCCAAGATCATTGTCTGATAATGATCAAGGACTAGGAAGAGCTTGAGAAGCTTGGAGTGAAGTTAGATCAGGATCTGTAGAATGATACAATTCAGTAATCCTTAATTGATGCATATGGGCAGTTCATCATGAACTACCATAGGCATAAACTTCAGAATACTCTGGTTGAGCTTATGAATATGCTGGTTACTGCTGAGTTTTCTATAAAAGGTTCTAAAGGCTCAGTACTTGCTATGGAATGAACTTCTTTCAAAAGAAAGCTTTTTGGAAAGAAGAAGAAGTCTATGAAAAGGCAAAAGATAGAAGGTGAAAAGAAAAAGAAGACAGAGCTGAAGAAGAAGGCTGCTAATAAAGAAAAGTATTTTCATTGTAATACTGACGGCCACTAGAAGCAGAACTGTCCTACATACCTGGCCACCCTGAAGAATAAGAAGGAGACATGTTCTTCTAGAGGTATGCTCGTTATTGAATCTAACCTTACGATTTTTTTGCATCCAATTGGATGCTTAACTCTAGTTCTAGTGCTTATTTGTGCACTTCCATGCAGGATCTTAAGGATAGCAGGAGACTGAGGGATGGTGAGATGATCCTACGCATCGAAAATGGAGCAAGGGTTGCTGCTATGGCCGTAGGAACCTACCCTCTTTGACTATCATCTGGCTTAGATTTAGTGCTTAGGGATTATTATTATATGGTTGTTGCAAGCAGAAATTTAATTTCTATTTCATGTTTAGCACAAAAAGGCTATGTAATTAGTTTTCTTAAGAATCATTGTAATATTCTTTATGAAAAAAATAAAATTACAAGTAGTTTTCTTATTAACGATCTCTACCAGTTACATATTTATGTATCTATCTTTAATATCGAGCAAAATGTGAATGCCATAAGATCAAAATGACCCAGGGATAATCTAAACAATAGGTATCTATGGCACCTAAGGCTAGGTCATATAGCAGAAGATAGGATTAATAAATTAAAGAAAATTGGACTATTAAGTTCGTTGACTTTTGAGTCATATCCAATTTGTGAATCATGTCTTCATGGCAAAATGACTAAGCTTCCTTTTGTAGGACATTGGGAAAGGGCCATGGATCTACTTGCCCTAGTATATACTGATGTGTGCAACCCATTTGATGTACTGGCTAGAGGCAACTTTGACTACTTTATAATCTTTATTGATGATTTATCTTGGTATGGATATATGTATCTTATGAAACACAAGTTTGAAGCCTTTGAAAAGTTTAAGAAATTCAGACATGAAGTTGAAAAGCAAACTAAAAAATTCATTAAGATTCTTCGATCAGATCGAGGAGGTGAATACCTTAGTCGAAAATTCCTGGACTATCTCAAGCAAAATGACATAATCTCTTAATGGACTCCTCCTGGAACACGTCAACTCAATGGGGTTTCAGAATGGAGAAACCAGATCCTATTGGATATGGTCCGATCCATGATGAGCTTCACAGACCTTTTTGATTTTCTTTAGAGACATAGTCTGTTAACTGCTATATATTTACTGAATAGGGTTTCCTCTAAAATCATTTCTACCACACTGTATGAGATATGGCATGGTAAGAAACCAAGTTTGAGTCATCTCAGAATTTGGGGTTATTCGGCTCATGTCAAAAGACAACAAGCGGACAAGTTAGACTATAGGTCCTTTAGAGCATGATTCATAGGATATACTAAAGAGTCATTAGGATATTATTTCTACATTCTAAAAAACCATAATGTGATTGTGAGTTGGCATGCCATCTTTCTTGAAAAATAGTTTATTCAAGATAGCGGCATTGAAAAGTAGATCAAGCTCGAGGAGAAAGTCTCACAAGAGCAATGAGCTAAGAACCCTATGGAACCAAATCAAGTTGAACCAATACAATCACTACGTCCTCCACCTCATAGATCGGAAAAGATTTTCCATCTCCCTGAGAGGTACTTAGGTGCTATCTCAGAGGAAGTAGAAAAAATGTTCCTCGTAGGTAATGGAGTTCATGGTGATGATCCCAAAATCTATGATGAGACGATATCGAATATCGACTCTAAGAAATGGTTAGAGGCAATGAAGTCAGAAATTGACTCGATGCACTCAAACCAAGTTTGAACCTTGGTAGATCCACCTGAAGTTATAGTACCTATTGGGTGTAAATGGATCTACAAGAGAAAGATTGGTGTAGATGAAAATGTGGAGACATTCAAAGCTAGATTAGTAGCAAAAGGGTATAGTCAGCATGAGGCATTGGCTATTAGGATACTTTTTCATCAATAGCTATGCTAAAATCCATCCGCACATTGCTTACTATTGTAGCCTATTTCAATTATGAAATATGGCAACTGGATGTGAAAATGGTGTTCTTAAATGGATACCTTGAGGAAGATATCTATATAGAACAGCCACTAGGTTTCACATCTAGTGATGCTATGCAAGCTGCAAAGGTCCATATATGGACTTAAGCAAGCATCTCAGAGCTGGAATACTCATTTTAATGATGTGATCAAATTATTTGGTTTCATCAAAAATGAGAAGGAACCATGTATTTTCAAAAAGATCAGTGGGAGCGCTATTATCTTTCTCGTATTGTACGTGGATAATATCCTCCTTATTGGAAATGATATTTCCATGTTGACCATAGTTAAAATATGGTTATCTAAAGAATTCTCTATGGAAGACCTAGGATAAGCATCCTTCATTCTAGAAATTAAGGTCTATAGAGATAGACCAAAGAGGATGCTAGGTCTTTCACAAAAGATGTACATAGAGGAAGTGTTAAAGAGGTTTAGCATGAAAAACTTCAAGAGGGGATTGGTACTCTTCAGATATGGCATTCATCTCTCCAAGAAAATGTGTCCCAAAACATCTTAGGAGATTGAACGCATGAGCAAGATCCCTTATGCTTCAGCAATAGAAAGCCTCATGTATGCCATGTTATGTACACGACCTGATATAGCCCATGTTGTGAGTGTCACAAGCAGATATCAGTCAAATCTAGGTGAAGAACACTGGACTTTTGTGAAATGTATCCTTAAGTACTTAAGAAGAACTAAGGATATGTTGTTGGATTTTGGTAATGGAGAACTCCAAGTTCAGGGGTATACAGACTCAAATTTTATGTTCGATATAGATGATCGAAAGTCGACATCTAGGAGTCTGTTTGTGTGTAATGATGTGTTGTCAGTTGGAAGAGTTTCAAGCAGACAGTAATAGGAAGCAAAGTACATTGCTATGTCAGAAGCTGCAAAGGAGGTATTCTGGTATAAAAAGTTCACCGTAGAGATTGAAGTGATGCCATTGGATGCCATTCCTCTGTACTATGATAATAATAGCACCATAGCCCTAGCTAAGGAGTCGAGGTCTCACTAGAAATCCAAGCACATCGAGCAACGATACCACCTCATCCGCGATTACCTCGAGAAAGGTTACGTCGAGGTCAAGAGAGTCGACTCCATATATAATGTGGCAGATCCACTCATAAAGCTATTGGGCCAGTAGAAGATCAAAGCCCACCTTGAGAAGATAGAACTTAGATTTGTAGCCAATTGGCTTTAGGTCAAGTGGGAGTTTGTTAGATATGTGTGCCCTTGAAGTCAGATTGGCTGACACTTGTAATAAACTTCTAAGAGCAAAATTATAATTTTAACTATAAATAATAAAATAGATTATTTTCTATCATAATGTATATTTGAAAGTGTTTGTGATACATCTCTTGAGTTAATGGCAATGATAGTTCATATTTTCAAGTGTTGAAAATTTAAGATATGAATTTTTATTATTAACTCATAAAATGCTTCCGACCATAGGATCATCATGAGGATGGTGATTGATCTGAAAGATTGATGTACGATCGCTTCTTAAGGATAGATGAGTCTTGAGTCTATGATGTAGAGACATCGGAGTGAGAGTACAGGTACTCGTTAGAGAACGAGGGCACTGAGCGTGACCACCTCGAGCAGTCATGAGAAAGTCTACCTTCTCATCAATGACTAGCTCGAAGCTGCAGTGGTGTGTCTGGTTCTTTGATCTGAGGCGCATCTATAGTTCACCTTGAGGGTGTTATAGTTTGACTACACCATAACTCAATCTCCTAGCTATTCGAAACCCTGAGGTGTATGTTGGCTATAGCATATTCATCATAGAAATTGGATTGCACCAATAGGGGATCTATCTACCTCGGTAGAAGAGGAGCAGCCCTATGATAATCATGAGAATCAAGTCTATAAGCCCATGACCATGGCGGAGTGAAATAATAGAAAGAGTTTCTATTAGGATTTTTCACATTGGACTTGAATCGAATGATTAATTCATATGATGGAAATTAGGGTTTGATGAGATTACCTTAACCCTAATTCAATCGGGGCTTAAGATAGAGGAGCTTAATCTCATAGGTAACTACACCGAGAGGTTCGCTTTCAATTCTGATGGGTTGCCACCATATGCTACTAGGTGTCACTGATAGATTTTGGAAGCAATTAGAATGATTTGGATGATCGATCATACTAGTTGTCTGAATTAGAAAAGTTCTGATCCATCAGAAGGTGTTTCAATGATGTCGATGATAGAGACTATGACATATTCCATTACCATACGGAACTGAACCTAACTAGATCATACAAATAAGGGTTTGGATCTAGATATCATCAATTGGATTAATCCAGTTGAATTAATTTGAATAAGATTCAATTAGGTTGAAGAAAATCGTGCTAGCACATGATTGAGCCTAATGTTCTCCTTTAATAATTATTAAAACTTGTCTCGACTGAGCCAAATATATTTGGGCTCACTCAGGAACCTTTGTTTGGTCTGACTAGAGCTTATCCAGGTTAGAAAAGGGTTATCTTAATTTATGAGATAAATTTGAGACAACACCTGCTATTTTTCATTACCTGCTAAATCTTGTCTTTGGACTTTGGTCAAATGTTGACCTTTGACACTTAGACATCTACTCATGTGTCATGCACCCATAGGAGAGAACCTTGGCCCTTGTCCTCCTGCTAAAAAGTAGACAGACAAGGGGTGCATGCCTAGGGAGGCATGCGCCCCATGTGGATATGGTTTGGAGTTCCATACAGATGGGACTCCAGTTGCTTCAGGGAATCAACCTAGATGGCACCGAAATGACTTGTTTGACCCAGTCTTGGTGCCATCTAACGAGAGTTTCGAGGGACTCTAATCTGATTAGATCAGATGATGTCATCCCATCAATCAGATTTAGATCTGATTGCACAAACGACCGTGATTGCCCAGGATGATGTGGCACTGCATGGCACAGCAGGATCTATATAAACCCTGTCTGCGCCTAGAATAGAGAGCTTCTGCTTTAGCCAATGCCACAAAGCTTTTCTCCCTCCTTCTTCATGTCTCCCTCTGGTCCTCTCTCTCCTCTCCATGCCCAAATGGTTTTGGGCACGAGTTAGGTGCAATCCAAGCAAGCAAAAGATGATAGGAAAGGAAGAAGGCAATAGTATAGCAAGAGACAATGGTTATTCTTCAAAAAAGTTTTTGAAGATCTTCAAGATCAGATCTAGATCTAATTTTTAGAGAATTAATTGAGAAGAAGAAGATCTTCAGATCTTATTCGAGTGGATATTGGTAGAGGTCAGGCGCTTGCGTGGCTACGTCTAGAACCTCAGACAAACATCAAGATCATCATAGGATAATTAGATTATCCAAAACAAAGATATAATTAAATTAGATTTAATTTAATTTTTATTTTATTTTATTTTATCAGATCAATAAGATTAGATCTGAAGAGTCTCATATTTGATTAGGATCTTAGAGAAAAATTTTTAAAATATTTTTCTCGATCCAATCAGATCTGAACGAACCTGATTTGGGAAACAAGATTTTTTTCTTCAGAATGGGCATGAAAATCCTGATGCAAATCTAAAGTTTGCATGAGGAGAGCAGGGGCATGGGCAAGGGATGTTGCATGAAAAGAGACTTTCACAGAAAGGACTCTAGGGTTTTGGATTGAGCCTCAAACCAAAACTAATTTAGTTTAGACCCAAATATCTAATTGAACCTAATCTAATTATGTCTCTAATTAGATAAAATTCTAATCCAATTAAGATTTAATTAATCCCAAATTCAGACCAAATTAGATATTGATTTCATTGCAATTGAGTCATCTCATAACTCTATCAAACCAAAACCAATTCAAGTCAAACTAAATCCAGTTCAATTAGACTTGATCTAAAACTTGTTGCTGAATCAAATTGAACCTAATTAGTAATTAAATTACTAATTGATCTTCCTACAATCTTATTAAATTGGGTTAATTATCAATCGTATTGATAATTATATTGGGAATATGCACTGTTCCCATAAGGATTGGCGTGACCACTAGTGATCAGCCAAGCAACAAAGAAGAATCTCTCAGAGATTACTGTGGAAGCATGATCAAACAATTCAAGGAATAAAGAAGAAGAGATTTTCAAAAGGAAAGAGCTTTTATTAAGTATATCTCAACCTCACTACAATCTTGATCTAGTTTTAGTATATATACTTTTCAAGGGGTCAAGCCCAAGGTCATAGAAAAATTCTTCAAACCTAAATAACCCATAAACACAAAATAATAATCCACAAAAATTGAGTCGGCTAACTTGCAACTGGGTCAACTCAGTCTGAAAAACTCTCCAAATCCAAACAACCCATGAACACAAAATAATAACCCACGAAAACTAAGCTGGCTAACCTGCAACTGGGTCGGCTCAGTCGTAAACTAAGCCAACTAGGACTGAGTCGACCTAGTTGTGTACCATACTGTAGTCCCAAAAATATTGCTCTCTATCTAGATTTTTCTTTGAGACCTAATCGACCCAGTCCTGGACTGAGCTAGCCCAGTTTTCAACTTAGCCAGCTCACTAGGATTGAGCTGACCCAATTGTGTACCATGTCTGTAGTTTTGAAAATGCTGCTTTCTATCTAGATTTTTTTCTGAGACCTAGCCGATCCGGTCCTGGACTGAGCTGGCCTAATTTTTAACTTAGTTGGCTCAGTCTTAGAGTGAGTCAGTCCAATTTTTAAACTTTGCTAGGAGAGCTAATTTCTCTTTTGGCTCGCTTCCATCTTTCTATGACCTATCTACTCATATTTTCAAGACTTGGAAGTGCCACTTTTGAGCTCACATTCTCCACCTTAGTACTTCCATATCCTTGTGAACTCATCTCTTCTTAATAGATCCATCCATGCTACACATCTCTGAAAGCTATCTTTGGAGAGTACCTTAATGAGTGCATCAGACTGATTCTCCTTGGTTTGAACCTTCATTAATTCTACTTCATCTTCCTCCACCAGCTTTCTGATCCTTTGGTACCTCACATCTATATGCTTTGAGCGTGCATAATAGACTAGGTTCTATGCCAATAGCAGAGCACTCTGACTATCACTAAATAGTGTAATTTTATTCTACCCCACCCCCAACTCATCAATTAGCCTCCTAAGCCAAAGGGCTTCCTTTGCAGCCTCTGTTATCCCAATGTGAAGGAAAAGATGGGTTTTCCTATTGTAGGATGCATCTGATCGGATTAAATTTGCAATGAAATAATTTTTAAAAATTTTCTATGATCTAAAATAATTTGAGAGTTCTCAGATCTGATTAGATTGATCTAAAATTAAAAATAAAATAAAAATAAAAATAGTGATAATAGTTTTCATTTGATCGGATAAATTATTTACCCATTATGATGATCTAATGATTGATCTGAGATTCTGATTGAGCCTCGCACATGCTCGACCTCTACCGGTATCCACTCAGGTCAGATCTGAATGTCTCCTCCTAAATTTGATCTCCAAAGATTAGATCTGATGTCTTCCCGTAGAACCTTCAAAACAAACTCTAAAGGCTGCACGTTCGTCTCACAAACACCATCGTCTCTCGCTGATCTTCGCACCAATAAAAATTGATCTTTGCTTGCAGGTTTTGCCCAACTCTTAGGCATAGAGAAGAGGGAGAGGATCAGATGAGGGAGGTGTGAAGATGAATATTTTGGCAGGGCTTCACCATAGAGAAATGGCAATGCACTATAGCTTGCATAGGGCCCTATTTATAGATCTACTCAAGAGTCCCTTTGCATATAACTTTGAACAGGTCAAAGTTTAACATGCAGAAGGACTCCTCCATGATCTCCACACCTCACACTATATTTTTTCTATATTTTCTCACACAAAACTCAAAAATATGGCATGGAATAAAGGATAAGGTGAGTAGATGGTGCAAACTCTTATCTCCCTTGACATTTGAATCAAATTCAAATGCTTTGACCAGTCAATCAAATTTGAATGGGCACCTTCTCTTATCCATCAGATGCACATGTCATAAAGGGGCATACGCTCACAAACTCTATATAAATCCCATATGGACGTGCGCCCTCAGATAAATTCTAGGAGGCGCATGCCATATCTCTTCTTTCCTGCATACTGGGTCAACATTTGTCCTTTGTCTTGTTTTCATCTTATGGGATTAAGACAAAATCTTTTCAAGCCCCATCCAATGGATTTATGTCAAGTCCTAATCAAGTTAGAATAAGTCTTGATCAAACCAGGATTCGATCCAATCAGATTAAGAAACATCCATCTAGAATTTTTGGGAGAGGCTTGTCCAAATTTCATCCCATGATTTTAGGACAAGCCCTAATATGGCAAAGACAACTCTTATCTTGTTCCCATCTTATGAAATTTAGGACAAGCCTTGATTAGGCCAGGATAAGGTCCACTCAGATCAAGACAAATTTCTATAGAGTTTTTGGATAAGCCTTATCCAAATAGTTTCACAAATTAGCAGGTCTTGTCCTATTTCCATCTGATGGATTAGGACAAGCCTAGATCAGATTAGGACAAGACTTTTTTGATCTAGAAAAATTTCAATCAGACTAGGAAAATCCTATTTAAGGCTCTTGATTGAGCCAAATCCAATTACAGTCAAGATGATCCAAAAAGACTATAGAAGGAGAATGTTAGGCTCAATCGTGTGCTAGCACGATTTTCTTTAACCTAATTGGATCTAATCCAAGTCAATCAAACTGGGTTAGCTCAATTGATGACGTCCAGATCCAAACCCTTGTTTATGTGACCTAGTTAGATTTAGTTTTGTATGGTAATAGAACATGTTATGATCTCCATCATCAATATTATTGAAATACCTTTCGATGGATCAGAACTCTTTCGATTCATCTAATTAGAATCATCGATCATCAAGATAATTCTAATTAGTCCCAAAATCCACCAGTGATACCTAGCAGTATA
Source organism: Cocos nucifera (assembly GCA_006176705.1). Taxonomy (NCBI): domain Eukaryota; kingdom Viridiplantae; phylum Streptophyta; class Magnoliopsida; order Arecales; family Arecaceae; genus Cocos; species Cocos nucifera. Next base: position 270,422 of record QRFJ01001649.1, read on the forward strand.
TGGTGGCAATCCATCAAAATTGAATAGCGAACCTCTCGGTGCAGCTATCTGTGTGATTAGGTTCTTCTATCATGAGCCCCGATGGGATTATGGTTAAGGTGAACTCGTCAAACCCAACACCCATCATATGAATGAATCATTCGATTCGAGTTCGATGTGAAATCCTAATAGAAACTCCTTTCCATTATTTCACACTACCATGGCCATGGGTTTTATGACTCGATCTTATGATCATCATAGGACTACTCCTCCTCTACCGAGGTTGATAGATCCCATCTTGGTGCGATCTAATTCCTACAATGAACATGCTATAGCTAACATACTCCTCAGAATTTTGAATGGCTAGGAGATCAAGTTATGGTGTAGTTAAACTATAACACCCTTAAGGTGAACTATTGATGCACCTCAGATCAAAGAACCAGACATACGACTGCAGCATCGAGCTAGTCATCGATGAGAAGGTAGGCTTCCTTATGACTGCTTGAGGTGGTCACGCTCAGTGCCCTCATTCTCTAACGAGTACTTGTACTCTCACTTTGGTATCTCCACACCATAGATTTAAGACTCATCTATCCTAAGAAAGTGATCGTACATCGATCTTCTGAATCTATCACCATCTTCATGATGATCCTATGATCGAGAGCAATTTATGAGTTAATTATGATAACACATACCTTAAATTCTCAACTCTTGAGAATATGTGTAATCATGCCTATTAACTTAATGGATGTATTATAGATACTTTAATACATAATGTGATAGAATAAATAATCTTTTAATTAATTTTAAATTAAAATTATAAAAATACCCCTAGAAAGTATTTAACAAGTGTCAGATAATCTGGCTTCTAGAGCACACATCTAACAAACTTCCATTTGATCTAAAGCCAATTGACTATAAATCTAAGTCTCATCTTCTCAAGGTAGGCTTGGATCTTCTATGGGCCTAAAGGCTTCGTCAGTGGGTCAACCGCATGGTCTGCGGAGTTGACTCCCTTAACCTCAATGTATCTTTCTCGAGGTAATTGCGGATTAGGTGAAATCATCTTCTTGAAACTCTTCGAACTTACAGTACCACTAGTGCACAGGAATAAATTTTTAGACGTCGACTTTCGATCATCTTAATCAGACATAAGGTCAGACTCTGCATACCCCCGAACCTAGAGTTCACCATGCCGAACCTCTTCAGCACCTCTTCTATTTGAGAGACCCAGCATCCTCTTCAATCTATCCCTATAGACTTTATAAAGAAGGATGCTTTACCTAGGTTTGTCATAGAAAATTTCTTAGATAACCATACTTTGACCTATGTTAGCATAAAAATATCATTTCCAATCAGGAGGATGTCATCTACATACAATATGAGGAAGACAACAATGCTTCCACTGACCTTCTTGAACACACTTGATTTCTCCTCGTTCTTAATGAAACCAAATAATTTGATTACATCAAGCATTCCTCTTCAAGATGCTTGCTTGAGTCCATAGATGGATCTTTACAGCTTGCAGATCTTTGTGATCACCATCACTGGATGTGAAAACAAATGGCTATTTCATATAAATATCTTCCTCATGATATCCAGTTATGAACTCCATTATCACATCCATCTATCTTATTTCATAATTGAAATATACTACAATGACAAGCAATGTGCAAATGGTGGCCACTGACGAGAAGGTAACTTGATATCCTTTCGCCACTAACCTAACTTTGAATGTCTCTACATTTGCATCTACACATCTTTCTCTTGAAGATCTATTTATACCCAATAGGTACTATACCTTCAGATGGATCTACCAAGATCTAGATTTTGTTTGAGTGCATCGAGTCAATTTTTGACTTTATCACCTCTAACCATTTTTCAAAGTCGATATCTGATATTGCCTCATCATAGTTTCTGGGATCATCACCATGAACCCATTTTTCATGAGGAATATTTTCTCTACATCCTCTAAAATAGTACCTAAGTACCTTTAGGAGGATGAAAAATCTTATTTGACCTACAAGATGGAGGAGGTAGTGAATTATGGATCAGCTCAGACTAACTGGGTTCTTGAGGTTCCTTGGCTCGTTGCTCTTTGGAGACTTTCTCCTTGAGTCTAATCTATCTTTCGATGCCATCATCTTGAACAAACTATTTTTCAAGTAAAATGATGTGTCAACCCACAATCATCTTGTGATTTTTTGGAAGATAGAAGTAATACCCTAATAACTCTTTAGGATATCCAATAAATCGAGCTCTAAGGGACCTAGATCCTAACTTGTTCACCGTCGGACAATCCTAATTTTGAGATAACTTAGACTTGGCTTTTTACCATGTCATATCTTATATGGTGTGGTAGGAACGGTTTTAGATGGAACCCTATTAAATTATCTCTAAAAAAACTCTGGAAGATCTGTGAAGCTTATCATGGATAGACCATATCTAATAGGATTCATTTTCTTTATTCTAAAATCTCATTAAGTTGAGATATTTCAGACGAAGTCCATTATGAGACTATACCATTATCCTTGAGATAGTCCAAAAATTCTCGACTAAGATATTCACCTCTTCGATTTGATTGAAGAACCTCAATGGGTTTTTCGATTTGCTTTTTTACTTCATGTCTGAACTCCTTGAACTTTTTAATAGCTTCAGACTTATGTCGTATCAAGTACACATATCCGTACTGAGATAGATTATTGGTAAAGATAATAAAGTAGATATAATTGCCTCTGGCTAGCACATCGAATAGGTCGCACACATCTATATGTACCAGGGCAAGTAGGTCTGTGGCCCTTTTTCATATTCCATAAAAGGAATCTTGGTCATTTTGCCTTAAAGGCATGATTCACAAATCGGATATGACTCGAAAGTCAATGGATCCATTAGTCCAAATTTTTTCAATTTGTTGATTATGTCTTCAGCTATATGATCTAGCCTAAGGTGCCATAGGTTCCTTTCATTAACACTATCTCTAGATCATTTTGATCCTATGGCATTCATGTTTTGCTCGACAGACTCAATGACGAGCATTCCTTCAGAAGGTCCTTCTTCTTGCTTGTTCTTCAGGTTGGCCAGGTATGCAGGGTAGTCCCACTTCCAATGGCCATCAGAGTTGCAGTGAAAATACTTTTCCTTCTCCGTGGCCTTCTTCTTCGGCTTGCCCTTCTTTTCTCCTTATGTTTTCTGCTTCTTCGCAGACTTCTTCTTCTTTCCAAAAGACTTCCTCTTGAAAGAAGTCTGCTCCATAGCCAGAACTGAGCCCTTTGAATCCTTCAAAGTTTGCTCAGTAGTAACCAGCATATTTATTGACTCAGCCAAGAAGCACTGGAGCTTATTCATATGGAAGTTCATAATGAACTATCCATATGAATCAATCAAGGACTGTAGGATCACATCAATCTATAGTTCCTTGACCATCAAGGCTCTGAGCTTCTCAAGCTCTTTAGGTCCTTGATTATTGCCAAGTAATAATCTTGGATCAACTGCCCATCATGCATTTGCGCCTTAAAAATTTCTTCGAGACTTGATAATGCACTACACGACTCTATTCACCGAACAACTCTTGTAGGTGCGCCAACGTTTGGCGAGCAGTTCTAATGTCTTCATGTTGGCACTACAACTCATCTAATATTGAGCCCAACATATAGCACCTAGCTTTGTTATCATTGTTTGATCACTTTTTATGAGATGCTCTCTGATCCACGGTCAGATGTGCTGATATAGTGGGGTTGGTCCTGGTCCAATACATAGGTCAGCCATTTCGAACCCAAAATAATTTTGAAGTTCTTTAGCCAATCTATGTAAATTAGTTTGGTCAACTTATGGGTATCTAGGATTCAGGCTAGGGGTTTTGATGTAGATATTTTCCTATAAAAAGTAAAAATTTTTAGTTAGACTTATAATTTGACTCAACCAATTTATAATTTGATGTAAATTAGTTAGATTTATAATTCAGGCTCCCACTATTTTCTTGGATCCCTACACTCCCTTGATAGAGATGCAAAAATCTTCAGGATCATTTATTTCTTGTGGATGGTGTGGTCCCACCGACTAGCTCACCACCTCACCTGACAGTTATTGGTGATGGATCAATCGATGAGTGGACAACTCTTATGTAATATTTCTCTAAACATGATGCATCCAAACCTAATCTCTAATTCATGAAGCTCACCATGCTCGGAATATTGCTCCATTCCTTAGTTAAGCCAGATCCACCATTTGTACAAATTGGATTTCTGATTGGATCCCTCACCGTATCCAAAATATTGAGCCCAACCCATCCTCCAAGCCATAGCATTCAATAACTAATAGATATGGTTGCATCTTTTCGGTGCAATTGAACCACTGTATTCAGTCGAGAATAATCAATCCTAAGAAGAGCCCGCACATCTACAATAGTCGAAGACCTAGGACTTAATATTTTCTTAGGAAGATTTGATTTGGTCTCTTAGACTCAATTGGTCATAATATTTATGACTAACCTAGTGGCATGGGTTAGCTCGAATCATTAGCCACCTCAAAATAGAACTGAGTCGACTCAATCGATCAGATAAGTGAGATCAATGGGAGGAATATGCCATTAACTCACCATGAATGCATTCAGATCGAGTAGCTTCCAATTAAAGATCACTGATTGTATTTGCCATATTTACCTTAGACACCGACTTGTCTGACCAAAACTAATTATGTTAGCTTACAATCCAGGCTCAAACCATAGAGCCAAATTTGGTCTTAACTTGATCGACCACATGTGACTTTGAGTCAACCTTGACCTAGACTTAATCCTTTTAGATTGATCAAATCTAAGGACTCTTGATCCCACCTAACCAGCTATTAATTCGGTTTGATCAATTGCTAGACATAATTGAGCTATCCACATCCGAACCCATGATTTATGAAGGTATTTTAGATCTAAAATTTTATAATTTTTTAGATCTAATTAATTTCATAAACTTAATTTTTAATTAAGTTCAAGGGTTCAATAACAAAACATGCATAGAAATCCTAGGGTTTTAGAATCTAGGATTTTGTAGAAAAGTAAGTTTTTGATTTTTGATTAAGGACAAATGCAGCACCCCTATACGCCATAAGAGCACCCCATTGAATGGAATGAGAGAACCTTAAACCCTTCATACTCTTATAACTAGATGGCCAAGGGGAATGCCTTAATTAGAAATATGAATTATACTACAAAACTATTAGATCTAAAGCATATAATGTAGGTGGTGTGGTGCTCCCAAGCCTTGGGAGGCGACGAGCGGAGCTAGGATGAGGTCTCCGAGGAGGCTAAGATAGGTGTGATCCTAGGACTAGGATAGGAGTTGTCCTAAGATGGAGGTGGCATGTAGCTCTATATGGGATTGAGGTTCGGATATTAAGGCCCTTAAGGGGCTTGATTGGTGCTTTAAAGATCTGAAATTCAAGTTGGAGCAAGGAACCAAAGTCGGAGAATCAAGATTGGAAAAATGATATTTTCTGCAGATTAGCTGGCTCAGTCCAAAACTGGATTGGCTAAGTCTCAGAGCATAGGCAAAATAGAAAGGTCGAGTTTCAGAATTGCAAGCACGACATAGAACTAGGTTGGCTCAATTTTAGACTGAGCTAACCCAGTGGAACTTAGTCGGCTCAGTCTCAGCATTGAGCCGGCTCATTGTGTGGGCAGAGTTACATGAGGGTCTATTTTAGGCTAGGATCTAGGTTGATCTTAGGGATTTTAAGGTCTGATTTGAGAGATCTTAAGAGGGCTAATTCATGTATGGGTTGGGATTAGATCCAAGGGATGAGAGCATGTGAGACTTGGGCTCGATGAGTGCTTTCATGTATTGGGTTAGCCTAAGGGAGTTTTTTAACCTATGGTTTATTAGGATTCATGTGGAAACTCTAGGATATATAAACTAGGACATTGAAACTTTTACAAGAAGAATGGAATACAATTGAGCTTTTCTCTCTAACTCTCCTCTCTGGTTCCAACACCAAAACCCTAGCTTCTCTCATCTTTCTTAGATCTTCTTCAGTTTGCTGGATTAACACCCAGATTTATGCAAGAGATCGGATCTACGGCTGTGGCTTCGAGCAGCCATAGGAACAACAATTAGTATCAGAGCAAGGGCGAACAGAGGGACAGCAAGGGATCCAAGAGATGCTTCAAGTGTGGAGAAGCAGAACACTTTAAGCGGGAGGGTCTGCTTTAGAAGAAGTGCAAGGAAGGAGAAAGCTCAGATTCCATCAGTACAATCATTGAAAGTGAAGATTCGGATGAAATCTTAGTGGTCTCAAAGGAGCCCGTAGGGTGTGGTGTATTTGAAATGATTTTGGATAGATCTGCGAAGTGTAGAGGGTCCAAAGGATCAGCGACAGTATTTAAGATACAGTGGTAGGCCCAGCAGTGCAGCGTTGGGTGGTTAGCCTCGAAGGACTCGAATATAGAGTTGACTTCTGTGGCATCAAGAGGACTTCAGTTTCAGGTGGAGCACCGGACAGAGGTGGCTTAATGGGTGGAGGAAGCTATGACATGGGTTCAGAGCAGAGGAGTGTAGAGGGAGGACCTATATCCCAGCATCAGTGTTGGGACTACACAGATCCAGGTGGAGAGAATTGTGCAGAAAGATAGGCATGGCTTTAAGGGGACAGTGTCAGATGGAGCATTAGGATATGTGGCATGTGTTGGTAAAGGAACATTGCATGATCTCCAGGAAAGTCCAAAATAAGTGGTGTAGCTGTCAAGCAGAAGGATACCTATAACTCCAAAGGTGGTGCAGAGGAACAAGTCAAGAACTTCAGTGATGGAGGCGATCATCCCGAAGGCCTCAAAGGGAGCTCAGCAATTGAAGAAGAATGGCAATGGCAAGGTAAGCACGAGGGGCAATCAGAACATGTAGGGATAGCAGGATCATGTAGGAGGATGTTGCTAGGTGTGCCAAGGCTTGGGCATACCAAGGTGGAGATTGTAGGTGATGTGGTGCTCCCAAGCCTTAGGAGGCCACGGGTGGAGCTAGGGTGAGGGCTTCGGAGAGGCTAGGATAGGTGTGGTCTTAGGCTAGGATAGGAGTTGTCCTAGAGTGGAGGCGGTATGTAGCTCTCCACGGGCTTGAGGTTAGGGTATTGAGGGCCTCAAGGGGCTTGGTTAGTGCTTCAGAGATTTGAGATTCAAGATGGAGCAAGGAACCAAAGTCGGAGAATCAAGACTACAGAAAGGATATTTTCTATAGATTAGTCGGCTCAGTTCAAAATTGGATCGGCTAAGTCTCAGAGCACAGGCAAAATAGAAAGATCGAGTTTGGGACTGGAGGCACGACACAGAATTGGGCCGACTCAGTGTGCGTGCAGAGTTACGCGAGGGTCTATTTTGGGCTAGGGTCTGGGTTGATCCTAGGACTCAAGTTGTTTTAAATAGAAGTACATATTTGACTTAGAGTTTTAATTTGGCCAAAATTTTTATAAGAACCCAATTCACCTTCCCTTGGGTTGCTACCTCTGGGCAACATATGACAACTTAGGCTAGAGAAAAATACTCTTATTTTATAATGTTTACTGATGATTTATCCGGATTCAGATATGTGTATCTTATGACACATAAATTTGAAACCTTTTATAAATTCAAAGAGTATCAAAGTATAGTCAAAAAATAAACTGGAAAGTATATAAAAATCCTTCGATCAGATCGTGGAGGAGAATACTTGTCCAATGAATTTCTAGACTATCTTAAAGTAAAAGAGATTCTCTCTAAATAGATTCTTTCTTATACACTGCAGTTAAATGTAGTCGAAAGGAGGAATCATATCTTATTAGATATGATACGATCCATGATGTGTTTCACAAAGTTACCTATTTCCTTCTAGGATCATGCTCTAGAGACTATAGTATATATATATTGAATAGAGTACCTTCAAAGTCTGTATCTAGCACTTTATATGAGATATAGAGGGATAAGAAATCTAATCTTAAGTATCTTAAGATATGGGGTTGTCCAACATATGTCAAAAAAAATTTTGGACATAAGCTAGATATTAGAGTAGATAGATGTCTATTTATAGGATATCCTAGAGATAGTATAAGATACTTATTCTACCATCCTATTGAATAAAAGATATTTGTAAGTAGGCATGCCACTTTCATGGAGAAAGAGTTCATCCTAGAAAGAGGTAGTGGGAGAAATATTGAATTTAATGAAGTTCAAGATAAATAAATAAAAATTTTACAACTAAATAAATACATAAATAAGAAAGAACCAGAATACACAACTCTTATCTGAAGGTTTGATCGGGTGTGATATGCACCAATAAGGTATGGATTCATTATTGAAAATAATGAAGCTCAAATCATTGAGAATGATGAACCTCTGACCTATACAGAAGCACTCATGAGTAAGGACTCAGATAAATGGTTGGCTACCATAAAATCCAAGGTGGGCTCCATGTACACCAATAAAGTATGGACTTTGATGGATGCACCAGAGGGTGTGAGTCCTATTGGGTGCAAATGGATCTATAAGAAAATGATTAGAGCAGATGGCCAAGTTGAAACCTAAAAAGCTAGATTGGTGGCTAAGGATTTCAGACCAAAATAAGGTGTAGATTATGATGAAACATTTTCACCTATTACCATGCTCAAATTTATTCAGATTATGCTTGCTATAGTAGTATACCATGATTATGAAATATAGCAAATAGATGTGAAGACTGCCTTCTTTAATGATTTTCTTGAGGAGGAGGTTTACATGTCACAGCTAGAAGGATTTATCTCAAGTGAGAGACCAAATCAGGTATAAAGCTTAAGAGATCTATTTATGGATTAAAGCAAGCTTCAAGAAGTTGGAACATCCACTTTGATGTTATAGTCAAAGAGTTTGACTTCATCAAGAATGTTGATGAACCATGTATGTACAAAAAGACTAATGGGAGCACCATAGTTTTCTTGGTTTTGTATGTAGATGATATACTCCTCATTGAGAATGATATCCCAATGCTTCAATCGATTAAGTTATGACTATCAAATAAGTTTTCCATGAAAGACTTGGGGAAGCATCCTATATACTGGTATAAAGATCTATAGAGATAGATCTCAGAGGATGCTAGGCTTGTCCCAATCTAGGTACATTGACGTAGTGCTGAAAAGGTTCAACATGGATAGAAGTAAAAGAGGTTACTTACCCATGAGTCAAAGCATACATCTTTAAGAAGATGTCTTCTAAGACACCTGAAGAGAGAAATAGAATGAGTTCTATTTTTTATGCTTTGATAGTAGGATCGATAATGTGTACCATGTTATGTACGAGGCCTAATGTTGCTTATGCTTTAGGTATAGCTAGTAGATTTCATGCTGATCCAGGAGAGGATTATTGGAAAGTAGTGAAAAATATTCTTAAGTACTTAAGAAGGACTAAGGATATTTTTGTAATATATGATGGATTTGATCTCAAATTAGAAGGATATTTTATCTCTAGTTTTCAATCAGACCCAAATGATAGCAATCCATTTTAGGGTATGTTTTTACTTTGAATGGTGGAGCAGTGAGTTAGGAAAGTACCAAGCAGCCAACTATTGCTGATTCAACCACTGAGGTAGAATACATAGCTGCAAGTGAAGCCACCAAGGAAGCTATCTGAATGAAAAAGTTCATCATTGAGTTGGGTGTCATTCCTAAATTTGAGAACCTAGCACCACTTTACTCTAATAATACTAGAGTAGTTGCTCAAGCAAAGGAACTAAGGTCTCATCATAAATCCAAGCATATTCTAAGATGCTTTCATCTCATTCATAAAATAATCGAGAGACAAGATGTTGTCATTGAATGAGTAGATATAAAGAACAATATAGCAGACCCGTTCATTAAGGCTCTATCATAGTAGCAGTTCGATCGCCACCTCAATTATATGTGGTTGAAATATGAGGATGATTGGCTTTAGTGCAAGTGGGAGATTGAAATGAATATACCCTACAAGCCAATCGTATTTTAAATAAATAAAGGCATTTATATTTCATCAGATGCTGTGTCTTAATTACTTCTTTAAGATTATGATGAACCTCATAGATTATGGCTATGATTTTATTGTTATGATGAGATCATATCTATGAGATCTAAAATCTTAAAATTCTAATCTAAAATATTTCTGGTCGATGGAATATTGAATTGGGGATCAATATTTTAGGAAAGACTGGCACATCATATGTATGCTCAATGGAGAGAGTGATTGATCTCACTATCATCTATGTTTGATACTAATACAAGGATGTGGGTGCTTATTAAAAAATAAGTTCACTAAATTAATCAAACTTGAGAACATCTAATGGAGTCCTATCTGCATATCAATAGATGGTTCTTATAGTGGGAGTTATGCATGTAATCCTTTGATCTCAGACTGTCATAGAACCTTGTATGCATAAATTCATATTTTGGTTTATACTCATTCATGACTTAATCATGTAATGCGATGTTCTGGATATGGTGGATTGTATATGAAGATTGTGAGTAGGCCAACATGGAAACGATCACTCCTGGTAAGAGAAGATCACATCCTACTTGCTTTAATTAAATGATGATTCAGGAAGACTTTGATAAAAATATGATGAAAATTAGAAATTAGTTCTAATATTTCATTAATCGAATCATCATCATGTGATTGAGAAAAATTTGAATATGATATTGAATTTGATATATTTTCATATCCAAAGTCATATTCGGGATGTAGGGTGATCGTAGGACCAAGTTGCACGGTGACTTTCCACTAAATGAAATTTTTAATATTTTTATCAAAATTTCATATCTTTTTAATAGACATGATATGTTGCTAGACATCAATCTTGTCTTATAGATTTGATCAAATTAAAGATTTTAATTTGATCATCACTTAGAAAATATTCTAATTAATCAAATCGGATCGCTCAATTTGATCTAAATCGATTTGGTTGAGTTCTAACCAAATTAGATCAAATCGCATCTGGACCTACTACTAGCTAGATGTAGAATCCAATGGGTCATACACAAAGAGAATTGATCAAGGGTTTAATTAGATTAAATCATGTTTGCAAGTTGAACATGCTAGCACATGTTGCAAATCCTGGTACTTAGATTCGAATCAAATTCGAATCGGATTCTGATTTGGGCTAATTAGGTCCAATTTAAGCCAAATCAGATTTGGTCCTCAATTGGGTTGACCCTTGGCTAGTTGACCAAGGGGTTGAGTGCCTCCTATCGGCATGCCACATGCTAGAGACTCTCTCACTTGGCACATGGGGTTTTGATTTATGCGCATGGAGTTTTGTGCGCAAGGAATTGGTTGGCACCCCATTTCATTTGTTCTTATCCATTTGTCACATAAAATATTTTATGATGTTTTCAAAACTAAGAAGGGGTGCACAGAAGAGTCCTTCTACTTGTGATTCTCTTTGGTTGATTATCTGGAAATTGGATAGGGCAAGCAACCTTGCCGCCCTCCTTGAAATGGCGCCACTTGGACTTAAGAGTCCAAGTGGTTGTGGACTCTTCCGTGCCCAATATTTTCCCATGCCAACCTTTGAATAGGCACCCCATTTCTGGACCATTAGATGGTCTTTAAATCTGATCTAAACCATTGGTTGATTGGCACCGCATTAAACCTTCATGACTCTTAAGAAAAACTTACATAGAATTTTATTCCGAAGAGTCCTTCTATGTGAAGCATCTCTTGAAATTAATTCTACGTAAATCCACATGTCCTAAGATTTTAATGGGGTGTGAGACATTAGATGGGGCATGAGATAAGCATAGGAATAGGCATAAGAAATTGGTGGAGGCACCCCTACATAGATTATAAATAAGGGCGCATACCGGGAGTCCGAGGCAATCAATTCCATCCTTATTTCTTACATAGTTTTCTCTTGTCCAATTTTCTTTCTTCCCTCCTTTGTTCAGACAAGATCCTATTAAGGACTAGGAGTCTTCTTTTAAGACAAGGGTTTAGGAAGAAAAATTAAGAAGATAAAGAGAAAAAAAAAGTAAGGAAAGGAAAGGAAAGTAAAGGCCAGGACGAAGAAAGCAAGGTTAAAAGATGGTTCTGCCCAAATCAAATTAAATTCTTACAATAAGAATTTAATTAAAAAATTAGATTTAAAAGTTGTTATAAGCTTGATCAAGTCTTCGTGTGGATCAATGTTGGAGGGTGAAAACGTGGGCACCTGATGGAACCCTTGATGGACCTCTACCAAAATTCAGGCTCAAATTAGGGTTTAGTGATCAGAGGTATGTTCCTATACTCTAAGTTTTATTATGCTTACATGTTATATGATTTAAATTCTAATAAGAAGATACTTGGGTTAGGGTTTGATTTTTGGATTTCATATAAATTGCTTTGAAATTCATGCTTCCATCCTGGTTACCAAACCCTACAAGATCATATTCTAGGATTTTAAATCTAAGATTTTACAGAAAGTAAGTTCTCAATTTAAATTATACAAAGCATATATATCATACATATAAATTTTAGATTCAAAATAAAAGCTACATATCAACATATGCAATAATAGGATCTAGATCATGAATATGAAACATATCATATAGATCTTATCTAAATGATCAAAAATTTAGATCATAAATTATTTAAATTTAGATTTAAAATTTAAAAATAAATCATAAATTATTTTAGATCTCATCTAGCATATTTATAATTTAGGTTATTTAGATCAGCACATACTAGGACAACCTCTATACTATAAGGGATAAACCTTACATTAGGATAATCTTATTATCAGTATGTGTGATTTGATATTATTTAAATCTAATCTAAATAACATAAATAGTCTAATATCTATTTTATTAGTGTGAAATCTAGTTGTCATCAGAGAAGTACTGGAGTCGGAGAAGATGAGATCATCACGGGTGACCTGCAAAATAAGTCTCATCCAGAGCCGAGTGTGGTGGCTCCGGCAAGACCCTCCGATGATCAAGTCAGCTCTTTCAGCCAATAGAAATGGAGTGCTCAGTCAAGAAAGTTGCAGAGTCTTGAAAAGAAGAAGAGAGCTTCGAGAAAATATATCTAGAGGATCCCTTTTTATAGATGAAACCTGTAATAAACTGATAGGGAGAGCCATAATCATCTGGTAGTGGGCCGCTCAGGCCACTCAAAGTTTGTTACGGAGGATGGTGTCCGTTGTTGCAACTTACCAGTCGAGAGTGGTGTCTGTTGTCGTGACTTGTCAGTCTTTCTAGACAACTATCGAAAGTTCGATTGGGAGGGCTTCGGAAGTCCTACGACTAGAGGAGTCTTTGAAGAAAGTCTGCCAGAGATGTTCGAATGTTGATCCATTGGTGGGATCCAAAAGTAGGTCTGCTAAAGGAATCTGCATGTAGATATGCGGAAGAAGAGACATGAAGAAAAATTTATCCGATGGAGGGATCTGACTGAAGGCAAAGTCTGGAAGGAGCTCGGCTGTTGGAGAGGTTCGGAAGGAGCTCGACTATTGGAGAGATCCCAAGAGGAAGAATTCATGATCGAAGCTCTTCTGCAATTACTAGTTACATCGGGCTAAGCATCAGACTGGACTTCGATGGGAGCAGAGTTTATCCCCAATAATAGTCCCCCAACTCTCAAGTTTGAAATTCGAAGGAAGGGAGGAAGAAGGTGTTAGATATGTGTGCCCTAGAAGTCAGAATTGGCTGACACTTGTGATACACTTTTAAAGGCAAAATTGTAATTTTAACTATAAATAATAAAATGAAATATTTTCTATCACATAAGTATATTTAGTGTCTGTGATACATCCTTTGAGTTAATGGTAATGATAATTCTTATTTTCAAGAATTGAAAATTTAAGACAAGAATTTTCATTATTAACTTATAAAATGCTCCTAATCGTAGGATCATCATGAGGATGGTGATTGATCTGGAAGGTTAGTATACAATCGCTTCTTTGTAGTAGATGAGTCTCAAATCTATGGTGTAGGGACATCAGAGCGAGAGTACAGATACTCATTAGAGAACAAGGGCACTGAGTGTGACCACCTCGAGTAGTCATAAGAAAGTCTACCTTCTCATCGATGACTGACTCGATGCTGCAGTGGTGTGTCTGGTTCTTTGACCTGAGGTGCATCAATAGTTTACCTTGAGGGTGTTATAGTTTGACTACACCATGACTCGATCTCCTAGCCATTCGGAATCCTGAGGTGTATGTTGGCTATAGCATGTTCATTGTAGGAATTGGATTGCACCAAGATGGAATCTATCTACCTCGATGGATGAGGAGCAGTCCTATGATGATCATGAGAATCAAGTCCATAAGCCCATGGCCACGGCAGAGAGTGTGAAATAATAAAAAGAGTTTCTATTAAGGTTTTCACATCGGATTTGAATCGAATGATTAAATCATATGATAGAAATTAGGGTTTGACGAGTTCACCTTAACCCTAATCTAATCGGAGCTCAAGATGGAAGAACTTAATCACACAAGTAGCTGCACCGAGAGGTTCATTTTCAATTTTGATGGGTTGCCACCATATGCTGCTAGGTGTCACTGATGGATTTTAGGAGCAATTAGAATGATTTAGATGATCAATCATTCTAAGTTGTTTGAATCAGAAGAGTTCTGATCCATCGAAAGAAGTTTCAATGATGTTGATGATGGAGATCATGACATATCCTATTACCATACAGAACTGAATCTAACTGGGTTACACAAATAAGGGTTTGGATCTGGATATCATCAATTAGACTAATCCAGTTTAATTGATTTGAATAAGATTCAATTAGGTTCAAGGAAATCATGCTAGCACATGATTGAGTCTAACGTTCTCCTTTTTCTATCTTAAAAGTTATCTCGACTAAGCCAAATAAGTTTGTGCTCACTTAGGTACCTTTACCTGGTCTGACTGGAGCTTGTCCAAGTTAGAAAAGGATTGTCTTAATTTATGAGATAAATTTGAGACAACACCTGCCATTTTTCATTACCTGCTAATTCTTGTACTTTGACTTGGTCAAATGTTGACCTTTGACCCTTGGACATCTACCCATGTGTCATGCACTTATTGGAGAGTAGATAGGGGCTTGTCCCCTCTCTGGAAATTGGAAAGAAGGGGGCGCACCCAAGGATGGCGGGTGCCCATGGATAGGGATGCTGGAGTCCCATATGGATGGGACTCCAGGTTGCTTGTTGGATTCAAACTAGGTGACCCTCACCTATAGACTTTGACCAGTCTTAGGTGCCACCTTAGGATGAATCTGTAGGTCTTTCATCCTACCAATCAGATTTAGATCTGATTGAATGAAGTAATGCGATTGGCCGGGTGATGCAGCACTGCATGGTGCAGAAGAGTCTATAAATAGACCCTATCTGCGCCCACTTTTTAATGAGTTCATCTTAGCCCATGCCCCAAGGCTATCCCTCTCTCTTCTCCATGCCACTATCTGGCCCTCTCCTTCCTCTCCACACCCAAGAAAGTTGGGTTCTTCTAATTAGTGCGAGTCAAGCAAGAAAGGCTGACGAAAAAGGAAGAAGGCAGCACTGCAGCAAAGACGATCGGTGATCTTCAGAAGGTGTTTTTGAAGATTCTCTAAATCAGATCTAGATCTAATTTTAGAGAAAAGAAAGAAAAAAAGAAGATCTTCTGATTCAACTCGAGTGGATACCGGTAGAGGCCAGGCGCTTGCGTGGCTAGATCCAGAACCTCAGAGCTTTCGCATGATCATCAATGGGTAATCAGATTATCCAAGATCAAGATAAAAATTAATATAGAATTAATTTAGTTTTATTTTCTTAATTATCAGTTTATAAATTAGATCTAAAAAGTATTTGATCTGATCTAGATATGAGAGAGAATTTTTGAAATATGCCTCTCGATCCAATCAGATCTGAACAAATCTGATCCGGGAAATCAGGATTTTCCTTCAACTGGTATCAGAGCTAGGTTCTTATAAAATTTATTTAGATCTGATTTAATCTGATTAATTAGTGATTTCAAATATCACATGAGATGTGATTAGATCTAAAATTAGAAAAATTTAAAAAATTAAAATAAATTAATTTAGATCTAAGATGTATGAAGATATGCATGACTAGTTCTAGGAATAGAATAGTTCTATAGAATAGTCTAGTTTGATCATAATTTTTGTTTGATTAAAAATATTTTTAGATCTATTTATTTACTATTTTTTGATATTATAAATATTATAATAACATCTAAAAAATAGAAAATAAAATAAAATTTAATTTTAAACATCATATGAGATATGATTGATGCATGTCTAGACTAGTTGTAGAATAGTTCTACAAATAGTTGTCTAGATTAGAATTTTATTTTGATAAGATCAATTTAAATCTAATTTTTTAGATTATTATGAGATAATTTAGATCTGAAAAACATGCATGATTCGATATATGAGATGTATGCAAAATATGCCATTTTAATTAGATCTATTTTTTTATATGAGATATATGATATAGATCTGATTACTTTTTGTAGTTAGTTGAATTTTTCCTGATTAAGGCATTCCTCTTGGCCGTCCGGTCATAAGAATAAAGAAGGGTTTAAAGGCCCTCTCCTTCCATTCGATGGGGTGTTCTTATGATGTGTAGGGGTGCTGCGTGTTCGTCCTTAATCAGAAATTGAAAACTTACTTTCTGCAAAACCCTAGATCCTGAAACCCTAGGATTTATTGTGCATATTTTGTTTATGAACCCTACTTAATTAAGAATTAAGTTTATGAAATATTAATTAGGTCTAAAATTGAGAATTTCAGATCTAAGACATATTCATAATATCTGGGTTCGGGCTTGGGTAGCTCAATTAGGTCTAAGCGGTTGATCAAACCGAATCAAGAGTTGGTTAGATGGGATCAACAATGCTTAAATTGACCAGCCTAATAGGATTAAGTCTGGGTCAAGATCGAGTCACGAATGTCATCGATCAAGCAAGACCTAATTAGGCTCAGAGGTTAGAGTCTGGATTGTAGGCTAACCCAATTGGTTCTGACTCAACAATTTGGTGTCTAAGGTAAGTTTGGCACATACGATCCGACTGATTTTTAATTGGAAGCTACTCGACCTCTGAATGCGTTCTTGTACGAGTTAATGGCATATTCCTTCCACCGATCTCACTTACCTGGCCATATCTGTTGACACAGTTCTGATCTGAGGTGGTCAATAATCCGAGCTAACCCATGCCACTAGGTTAGTCATAATTGTTATGACTAAGCCAAGTCTAGTTTAATGAGACCTGAATCAATTCTCCCTAAGAAAAGATTAAGTCTGAGGTCTTCCACCATTGTAGATGTGCGGGCCCTTCCCGGGGTTGATTGTTCTCGGCTGGATACAGTGGCTCAGTTGCACCGAGAAGATGCAACCATGTCTATTAGGCATTGGATGCTATGGGCTGGAGGATGAGTTGGGCTCAATATTTTGGATACGGTGAGAGACTCAATTAGGAACCCAGTCTATGCAAATGGTGGGTCTGACTTAACTAAGGAGTGGATCAATATTTTGGATACGGTGAGATTCATGAATTAGAGACCAAGTTTGGGTGCACCATGATTAGAGAATCATTGAACAAGAGTTGTTCACTCATTGGCTAACCCATCACCAATAACTGTTAGGTGAGGTGATGAGTCAGTTGGTGAGACCGCACCACCCACTAGAAATCATTAATCATGGAGATTTTCGCATCTCTACAGAGGGAGTGTAGGGATCCGAGAAAATAGTGGGAGCTAATTTGTTTAAAAATAAAATCCCTAAATAAATTGGTCAAGTCAAAATTACAATATCTAACTAGAATCTTTGACTCTCTACAGGAAAATGTCTGCGTCCAACCCATTGGCACGTATCCTGGACACACATAGACTGACCGGACCCAATTATAAAGATTGGCTCAGGAACTACAAAATTATTTTGGGTTCTGAGAAGTTAACCCATGTTTTGGACCAGGACCCTCCCACCTTACCAGCCCGTCCATCTGTTGAACAGAGAGCGTCTCTGAGAAAAATGGATAGACGAAGATAATAAGGCCAGATATTACATGTTGGGCTCGATGTCTGATGAGCTCCAGCGCCAACATGAAGGATATCGGGACTGCTCGCCAAATGTTGGCTCACCTGCAGGAGATGTTTGGTGAACAGAGTCGCGCAGCCAAATATCAAGTCACGAAATGACTTTTTAAGGCTAAGATGCGTGATGGGCAGTCAGTCCAAGATCACTGTCTGACAATGATCAAGGACATGGAAGAGCTTGAGAAGCTCGGTGTGAAGTTGGACTTGGACCTGCAGAATGATATTATTCTGCAATCCTTGACTGATGCATATGGGCAATTCATCATGAATTACCACATGCATAAACTTCAGAATTCCTTGGCCGAATTAATGAATATGCTGGTTACCGCTGAGCTTTCTATGAAAGGTTCTAAAGGCTCAGTTCTTGCTATGGAACGGACTTCTTCCAAAAGAAAGTCTTATGGAAAGAAAAAGAAGTCTGTGAAAAAGCAAAAGGTGGAAGGATCAAAGAAGAAGAAGGCAGAGCCGAAGAAGAAGGCCGATGTCAAAGGAAAGTGTTTCCATTGCAACAGCGATAACGGCCATTGGAAGCGGAACTGCCCTACTTACCTGGCCACCCTGAAGAACAAGAAGGAAGGTCCTTCTGGAGGTATGCTCGTTATTGAGTCTAACCTTACGGTTTCTTCTGCATCCAGTTGGGTGCTTGACTCTGGTTCTAGTGCTCATCTGTGCACTTCTATGCAGGGTCTTGAGGATAGCAGGAGGCTGAGGGATGGAGACATGATCCTACGTGCATCGGTAATGGAGCAAGAGAGTTGCTGCAGTAGCCGTGGGAACATACCCTCTTCGATTACCATCTGGTTTAGACTTAGTTTTGAAAGACTGTTATTTTGTGCCTGCAGCTAGCAGGAATTTGATTTCTGTTTCATGCTTAGCACAAGAAGGTTATGTGATCACCTTTCTTAAGGACCATTGTAACATTCTTTATGAAAGAAATAAAATTGCAAATGGTTTCCTTATTAATGGTCTTTATCAGCTACATATTGATGTACCTATTTTTAACTATCGAGCAAAACGTGAATGCCAAACGACCCTAGGGATAGTCCAAACGATAGATATCTATGGCACCTGAGATTAGGTCATATAGCAGAAGATAGGATCAACAAATTGGAGAAAAATGGGCTATTGAGTCCATTGACTTCCGAGTCATATCCAACTTGTGAATCTTGTCTTCAAGGCAAAATGACTAAACTCCCTTTTGTAGGACATGGGGAAAGGGCCACAGATCTCCTTGCCCTAGTACATACTGATGTGTGCGGCCCATTTGATGTGCCGGCTAGAGGCAATTTTGTCTACTTCATTACCTTTACCGATGATCTGTCTAGGTATGGGTATGTGTATCTTATGAGACACAAGTCTGAAGCTTTTGAAAAGTTCAAAGAATTCAGACATGAAGTAGAAAAACAAACTGAAAAACCCATTAAGGTTCTTCGATCAGATCGAGGAGGTGAATACCTTAGCCGGAAATTCCTAGAGACTATCTCAAAGGAAAATGGCATAGTCTCTCAATGGACTCCACCAGGAACACCTCAACTCAACGGGGTTTCAGAATGGAGAAATCGGACTCTATTGGATATGGTTCGATCCATGATGAGCTTCACAGACCTTCCCTGATTTTCTTTGGGGACACTCATTGTTAACTTCAATCTATCTCTACTGAATAGGGTTCCCTCTAAAACCGTTCCTACCACACCGTATGAGATATGGCACGGTAAGAAACCAAGTCTGAGTCATCTCAGAATTTGGGGTTGTCCGGCTCATGTCAAAAGACAACAAGCGGACAAGTTAGAGTTTAGGTCCTTTAGAGCTCGATTCATAGGATATCCTAAAGAGTCATTAGGATACTATTTCTACATTCCAGAAGACCACAATGTGATTGTGAGTCGACATGCCATCTTTCTTGAAAAATAGTTTATTCAAGATAGCGGCATTGGAAAATAGATCAAGCTTGATGAGAAAGTCTCACATGTGGAACGAGCTAAGGACCAATTGGAACCAAATCAGGTTGAGCCAATAAGAACACTACCTCCTCCACCTCGTAGATCGAAAAGAGTTTTCCGTCCCCCTGAAAGATACTTAGGTATTATTTCAGAGAGTAGAGGAAATGTTCCTCGTAGGTAATGGTGTAAAAATGTTCCTCATAGGTAATGGTGCTCATGGTGATGATCCCAAAACCTACAACGAGGCGATATCAGATATCGACTCCGAGAAATGGCTAGAGGCAATGCAGTCAGAAATTGACTCGATGCACTCAAACCAAGTCTGGACCTTGGTAGATCCACCAGAAGGTATAGTACCTATTGGATGTAAATGGATCTTCAAGAGAAAGATTGGTGCAGATGGGAATGTGGAGACATTCAAGGCTAGACTAGTGGCAAAAGGTTATAGTCAACGCGAAGGCATTGACTATCAGGATACCTTTTCCCCAGTGGCTATGCTAAAATCCATCCGCACATTGCTTGCCGTTGCAGCCTATTTCGATTATGAAATATGGCAAATGGACGTGAAAATGGCATTCCTAAATGGATATCTTGAGGAAGATATCTATATGGAACAGCCGCTAGGTTTCACATCCAGTGATACTGATCACAAGGTTTGCAAGCTGCAAAGGTCCATATATGGACTTAAGCAAGCATCTCGGAGCTGGAACACTCGTTTCAATGATGTGATCAAAAAGTTTGGTTTCATCAAAAATGAAGAGGAACCATGTGTTTTCAAAAAGGTCAGTGGGAGCGCTGTTGTCTTCCTCGTATTGTACGTGGATGACATCCTCCTTATTGGGAATGATATTCCCATGTTGACGACAGTCAAAATATGGTTGTCCAAGGAATTCTCCATGAAAGACCTAGGTGAAGCATCCTTTATTCTAGGAATTAAGGTCTATAGGGATAGACCGAATAGGATGCTAGGACTTTCACAGAAGATGTACATAGAGGAAGTACTAAAGAGGTTTAGTATGGAAAACTCTAAGAGGGGATTAATACCCTTCAGACATGGTATTCATCTTTCCAAGAAGATGTGCCCTAGCACACCTGAGGAAATAGAACGCATGAGCAAGATCCCTTATGCTTCTGCAATAGGGAGCCTCATGTATGCCATGCTATGTACACGACCTGATATAGCCCATGCTGTGAGTGTCACAAGCAGATATCAGTCAAATCCAGGTGAAGAACACTGGACTTCTGTGAAATGTATCCTTAAGTACTTGAGAAGAACTAAGGATATAATGTTGGTCTTTGGTAATGGAGAACTCCAAGTCCAGGGATACACAGACTCAGATTTCATGTCTGATATAGATGATCGAAAGTCGACATCTGGCAGTCTGTTTGTGTGCAATGGTGGTGCTGTCAGCTGGAAGAGTTCCAAGCAAACAGTGATAGCAGATTCCACCATGGAAGCAGAATATATCGCTGCATCAGAGGCTGCGAAGGAAGCATTCTGGTACAAGAAGTTTGCTGCAGAAAATCGGAGTAATGCCATCAGATGCCATTCCTCTATACTGCGACAACAATGGCGCCATAGCCCTTGCTAAGGAGCCGAGGTCTCACCAGAAATCCAAGCATATTGAGCGGCGATACCACCTCATCCGCGATTACCTCGAGAAGGGTTACGTCGAGGTCAAGAGAGTCGACTCCGCAGATAATGTGGCAGACCCACTTACAAAGCCGTTGGGCCAGCAGAAGATTCGAAGCCCACCTTGAGAAGATGGGACTTAGACTTGTAGCCAATTGGCTTTAGGACAAGTGGGAGATTGTTAGATATATGTGCCCTAGAAGCCAGAATTGGCTGACACTTGTAATACACTTCTAGGGGCAAAATTATAATTTTGACTAAAATCAATAAATGGGTTATTTTCTATCACATATGTGTATTTAGTGTCTGTGATACATCCTTTGAGTTAATGGTAATGATAATTCATATTTTCAAGAGTTGAAAATTTAAGACATGAATAATCATTATTAACTCATAAAATTGCTCCTGACCATAGGATCATCACGAGGATGGTGATTGATCCGAAAGGTTGGTGTACAATCGCTTCTCTTTAGTAGATGAGTCTTGAGTCTACGGTGTGGAGACACCGGAGCGAGAGTACAGGTACTCGTTAGAGAACGAGGGCACTGAGCGTGACCACCTCGAGTAGTCATTAGGGAGTCTACCTTCTCGTCAATGACTGACTCGATGCTGCAGTAGTGTGTCTGGTTCTTTGACCTGAGGTGCATCGGCAGTTCACCTTGAGGGTGTTATAGTTTGACTACACCATTACTCGGTCTCCTAGCCATATGGAACCCTGAGGTGTATGTTGGCTATAGCATGTTCATTGTAGGAACTGGATGGCATCAAGATGGAATCTATCTACCTCGGTGGTATAGAGGAGCAGCCCTATGATGAATCATGAGAATCAAGTCCAGAAGCCCATGGCCATGGCAGAGAGTGAAATAATAGAAAGAGTTTCTATTTAGATTTTCACATTGGACTCGAATCGAATGATTACATCATATGACAGAAACTAGGGTTTGACGAGTTCACCTTAACCCTAATCTGATCGGGGCTCAAGATAGAAGAACTAAATCACACAGGTAGCTGCACCAAGAGGTTCGCATTCAGCTCTGATGGGTTGCCACCATATACTGCTAGGTGTCACTGGTGGATTTTGGGAGCAATTAGAATGATTTAGATGATCGATCATTCTAGCTGTTCTCGAATCAGAAGAGTTCTGATCCATCGAAAGGAGTTTCGATGATGTCGATGATAGAGATCATGACATATCCCATTACCATACAGAACTGAACCTAACTGGGTCACACAAACAAGGGTTTGAATCTGGTGATCATCAATTGACTGATCTAGTTCAATTGATCTGAATGAGATTCAATTAGGTTCAAGGAAATCGTGCTAGCACTCGATTGAACCTAACGTTCTTCTTTTGCTATCATAAATAAGTTGTCTCTGTCTGAGCCAAAGGAGTTTGTGCTCAATCAGAGGCCTTCATATGGTCTGACTGGAGGTTGTCCAAGTCAGAAAAGGTTGTCTTATTTTGTAAGATAAATTTTTGAGTCAACACCTGCCATTTCTTGTTCTTTGACTAATTCAAAAGTGTACCTTTGACTTGGTCAAACATTGACCATTGACACTTTGACTTTTGACCACATGTGTCATGCACCTATTGGAGAGCTGGTGGGGGCCTGTCCCCTCTCTGAAAATTGGCAAAGAAGGGGGCACATGCCACCCTAGGCGTGTGCCCAAGTTGGATAGGCGATGCCTAGGAGTCCTTGTTGGACAAGGACTCCAGGTCTTCCTTTTTGGATTCCAATTAGAGTTCTTCTCAAGAACCTAAGACTTTGACTGGTCTTAGGGGCCACCTCTAAGGAGGAATCCAGGGGATCTCTATTCCCACCAATCAGATTTAGATCTGATTTCACAAAGGGTTGTGATTGGTTGGGAAGAAGAGGAGTTGGATGGCGTAGTAGAGTCTATAAATAAGACCCTGTCTGCACCCAACTCAGATTTTAATGAGATTCATCTTAGCCCATGCCCCAAGGCTGTCCCTCTCCCTTCTCCATGCCAAACCATCCTGGCCCTCTCCCTCCTCTCCATGTCCAAAAGGAGTTTTGGTTCTTTTGATTGGTGCGATCAAGCAAGAAAGGCTGATCAAAAGCAAGAAGGCTGCACTGCTGCAAAGGACGACTGCTGATCTTCAAAAGGAGTTTTGAAGATCCTCCAGATCAGATCCAGATCTAATTTTTGGAGAAAAGAAAAAGAAGGAGAAGATCTCCAGATCCAGCTTGAGTGGATACCGATAGAGGCTAGGCACTTGCGTGGCTAGATTCAGAATCTCAGAGCATCCGTAGGATCATCAATGGGTAATCAGATTACCCAAGATCAAGGTAAAAATTAATTTAAAATTAATTTAGTTTTATTTTCTTAATTATTAGTTTATAAATCAGATCTGAAAAGTGTTAGATCTGATCTAGATATGAGAGGAGAATTTTTGAGATATGCCTCTCGATCCAATCAGATCTGAACGAATCTGATCCGAAAAATTAGGATTTCTCTTCAGAAGGCGACTGCCAAAGTCTGGTCCCGGGTTCCCGCACTTGTCAGGATGAGATGTTTTGGTGTTTACCACATTGGCATTGAAGCTTTCTAAGTTTGAAATGAGTTTGAAAAGATGGCCCTTCGAATTTTTTGTCGAAACTTTGCCCCAGGTATGGCACCATAAAGACTCTGTCTGTCGCCACTCCTCTGTCATGATGAGTGGGATATGTGGCGTACGCTGACTAGCCGAAGTTGATCTGTAATCATAACCATCTCGGATTACCTCTAGCAATTTGAGGCCTTCTCCTCTCATTCAAAAGTCATTTTTGCCTAAGTCTTCTCCTTCCTTCGGTCCTCGTTCGTCTTCTTCCCAAGGGTTTTGGCCTCTCCCTCGCCTTCCTGAGCTCCGGACATCCTTTCGACTAATTCTCATTGCATCCATCATCCTTTCATTCTCCCCAGATAGCTTATGTCAGTTTTCTAATCTTTCTCTTAAATTATTCATGCTTTTTCTTTCTAGCTTATTGCTCTCTTGATTTTTTGATAGCAACATTTGTCCTACATTTTTTCTTATTTTTGGGGGTTTTCTTGGGATCTAATTTTGATCTGAATGTCTTCCAAAACCTTCCACTCAATTTGTTCTTGGGGCTCACCTAGACCGACCTTCCTTAATTCTACAACCCAAGTCGAGGTAGAACCTAGGAGCATGTCTCACTCGTCCTTCATTCCAGACACCATCTCATCTATTCTTACTCCAGACAACCTTTCTCTAATCTGAATCTAATATGGAATCCCTCCAGAATATGACCTTGAACTCCCTAGCTTTGATGACCAAGTCAGCTTTTCTCCAATCGATCGGCTTTGTTTGTACTTAGAAACTTTGCATGCTGGGCTTAGGCTCCCACTACCCTCTTTTGTAGTCATCCTCTTCCGATTTTTAAACATTTCTTTCGCATCTATTATATTAAACTCCTTTCGATTTATCATTGATTTTCTTTCCCTTTGTTAACTGGCCGAGGTCCAGTCGATCATTTCACTCTTTAGGAATTTCTACACCTTCAAGCACCATCCTTTCACAAAGGACTGATGGTACTTTTTCTCTCAGTTTAGCAAAAAGGGGTTATTGAAAGGTTCCCCTTCTTCCATTCATAACTGAAAGAAAAAGTACTTTTTTGTGCATTGTCTGATCCTGCTCTTTGATCTTCCTCCTTAGGGTTATATTAGAGAGTCAGTTCACCGAGCTCCTAGCTTAGATGGAGCCGACCTTGATTCCTCCAATAAACTCAAAGCATACTGAACTCCTCTCTTTCCCATCCTTTTAAGAGAACAGACCTTGTTTAACCTGGGTCTGAGTCCTCTTGACCCCGTTGGTACACCTTTTGCTTTTCGAATCCATATGATTTTGCACATATGTATTGCCACTGACCGCACTTCTTTTTCTATTGTAGAAATAGATACCAAAGCCGCTAAAATGCATACCAAAGGGCTTTACACCAAGAAGAGGTAAGGGAAGGTATCAAGCGATAGCTCGAAGAGGATGAAGGTCGGTACTTCCAACTCCATGGTTCGTACCTCCACTGCTGTTGCGCCTGAGGTCATCGCCAACGTTGAAGTTGCCTTAACTACCGAGGT
Source organism: Cocos nucifera (assembly GCA_006176705.1). NCBI lineage: Eukaryota > Viridiplantae > Streptophyta > Magnoliopsida > Arecales > Arecaceae > Cocos > Cocos nucifera. The sequence goes on from QRFJ01001649.1 coordinate 296,082, forward strand.
CGACACTACTGGTGTGGGCTCCATGCCTCCCATGCCCTTGGGTCCTTCTAGTGGGGATCGGGCTTCAAAGCTCCTTATTGAGGGAGAGATAGGGGAAGGAGGAAAAAAGAAGAAAGCTATCACCAAGATGTCCCGTAAGGCTCGCCTTAGTGGGTCGAATGGCGATAGTGATGAATGAGGGGAGGATCCCTTCATCAACCCAGAGATCATCCAAGATCTAACCGATAGGTTCGCCATGTCGGAGGTGGTGGACCACATGGCTGACCTTGACCCGATACAACTCGCTTGGAGTTCTCTTGGAACCATCCTCAAGATAATTGCTCCATCGCTCGACCCTTCTGCTCCTCTCTTTTCTTCTCCTTCTCTTTTTTTTTTTTAACATCAATCATTTGTTATAGTTGAGTCACCAAATGCTCGTCTACATCAAGAGGGCACGGCGTCAGGAGGCAGAAGCACAGAAGGTCCAGGAGGACCTTCGAGCCAAGATCTACCATCTTCAAGAGAAGATCACCGAGGTCGAGCACCTTACAGAGAAAATGGCGGTGGACATCGAAAGTCTCCGGGGTGCACTTCGAAAAGAGGAGTTTGTTTCGATCAGACTCAAGACCGCACTGGCCCTAGAGGAGGAGAGGAAGAAGGAAGCGGAGAATAAGGTCACCAAACTGAAGGCTTGAATGGCGAAGTCGGTCTCAGAGGCAATGACTCGGGTCATGGAAGAGTTCAAGGCTTCTTCCAAGTTGAGAAATCTGAACATCGAATTTGACTAGGAGGTGTTCATCAAGGGTTTTGAGCTTTACGAAGGTAGGGTGGCTCGGAGGTTCTCTAAACTCGACCTTGGATTTCTAGAGGAGGAGGAGGACGTAGAAGCGGGACCATCCAATGCCGTTGTTGATCCTTCCTTCATCGAGCTCGCATCCGATCCATCCAAACCTACAGCAGAAGCACCCAAGCCTGTTCGGACACTCGAGGTAGTCGAGAGGGCTCCGGCTCCATCTTCCATCACCCCTTTTGAGGTTGAAATACTCGAGTAGTTGTATATTTTGCTTTTTCTCTTTTTCTTTTTCATTTTGTACTCAAAATTCTTGATTAAATAAAAGTGCATTTCTGAATTTCTTTTTATCTATATCTTTGAGCATTTCTCATATCTCGAATGCAGTCTCCCATCAACACTGACCCGCTGTCTCAGGGGGTTCCTCTGAAACCCTTAATAAAAGGCCTAAAGAAGGAAGTCCATCTGCTGAAGAGAAAGTTAAAGAAGGTAGAGGATGACCTTCAAGCTTTACGGAAGAATGCTTTGGAGGCAACCAAAGAGGTCACTCGCTTTCGAAACTTGCACATGAAGGACTCCGCCAGTTTTAGCATACAAAAGGGGAGCTTCGAGAGGGAGCTGGCTGAACTTTGGAAGAATGCAAGTGATAAATCCTGAACGTTGATAGCAAAGATCGGCTCCCTCGAGACTCAACTTAAGGTGGCAAAAGAGAAAATTCAACTTCTGGAGGGGAGCTCACTGTGGTCCTTCGGTAAGGCATGATTTGAGTGGGACTGGTTGACGAGGTTCTCCATACTTCAAAAGCAGCTGCACGACATCGAGCTTACATATGAGACTTATCGACTGGGCTGGAGTGGCAGGATATCCATATTAGAACAAAAGCTTCGTACTTCCAACAATGAAGTAGCCTAGCTTCAGTGACAACTTGATGATGGCTTTCAAGCTGGTACAAGCAAGGAGGCTGAGGTGGTCGCCTCCTTGAGGAGGACCATTGGCGAGCTCTGGGAGTTGGTTGGTGTGGAAAAAGCCGAGGTGCAATGGCTGAAGCTCGAGCTGACTGGTGAGAGTCAAGCTACCAAGGATGTAGAGGCTGAGTTCGAGGTTCTAAGAAGAAGGCTGCGAGAGTCAGAAGAGAACTACCACTGAGCTGACAAGATGTTCTATGATAATATAATGAGGTAGAGGGAGCTCGAGGAGGAGGTTGATCATCTTAAGAAATCTTTGGTAATGGCCACCAATCTGAAGTCTGAGGAGTCTGGCCCTTCTTCTTAGAATTTCGATGGCCCTTCCCCTTTCTTTCTCCTATATATATATATTAGTGTAATTGGTCGTGCTGACCCATGCTTCGCTTGTAAAGACCTTATGCTTGTAATGAAATGGTACCTTTTTGTTATTTTCATTTTGCATGGACTTGAGGTTTGTTCATGGCTTTACCTTTTTTACTTTGTATGTCTCTGTGTTGTCTTCTGATGTGATGCTTGCTGTGGACCTACGAACCAAGATAAGATCCTTCTTTTTATGTTTGGTGTAACCACGTAGTTGTAGAAAGAACACGTGTAAGGGTTGTCGAGCTTCTCTTTTTCCCTCATCTTTGGTCAACGAGGTCCTGGCTTTTGCTCACGTTAGGATGAGGTTTTTCTTCTATTCCTGACATGGTTTGTAAGGGCAGGTTAGGGCCGTTGGTAGGACCTCTCCCCCTATCTCATCTTCATTTAACGAGGCCTTTGACTTTGCTCACGTTAGGATGAGGTTCTCCTCCTGTTCCTAACAGACTATAGGAGCACATTAGGGCTATTGGTAGGGCCTCTCCCCTCATCTCATCTTCATTTAATGAGGTCTTTGACTTTGCTCACATTAGAACAAGATTCTCCTCCTATTCCTAATGGGCTATAGGGGTATATTAGGACCGTTGGCAGGGCCTCTTCCCTCATCTCGTCTTAATCTAATGAGCACTTTGCCTTTGCTCACGTTACGGTGAGGTTCTCCTCCTCTCTCTAACAGGTTGTAGGGACATATTAGGACTGTTGGTAGGACCTCTCCCCTTATCTCATCTTAATCTAACGAGGTCTTCAACTCTGCTTATGTTAGGATGAGATTCTCCTCCTATTCCTAATGGGCCATAGAGGCATATTAGGGTCGTTGGCAGGGCCTCTCCCCTCATCTTGTCTTAATCTAATGAGGTCTTCGACTTTGCTCACATTAGGATGAGGTTCTCCTCTTGTTCCTAACGGGCTACTTTAGATTGCTTAAGAGAGTTATTTATCATCACACAATTTTTGCGCCAGAAAGTAATAAAAATAGAAAGTTTTATTGAAGAAAAGTTACTGGTAGTACATTCTTAGGTTTTCAGAATTTCAAGATCGTGAGAGAATTATTCCTCTGAGCTCCTTCAAGTGATAAGTTTCAGACCGGACGACCCCCTCTACTTCATACGAACCTTTCCAATTTGGAGCAAGCTTTCCTTGATTTTGAGGTTATGAAATAGCTGCTTGTTGAAGCACTAAATCCCCTACTTTGAATATTTTATCTTTGACTTTTGAGTTATAGTAGTGAGCTACCTTTTGCCTATAGGTTGCCATCCAAACTTGAACTTTTTTTCATTTTTTCTCCAATAAGTCGAGGTTAGCCCTGAGGTTTGGCGAGTTTTGTTGCTCATTGAATGCCACAACTCGTACTAATGGAAGCTTAAGTTCTATTGGGATGATCGCTTCTATTTCGAAAGCTAAGGCAAATGGGGTTTTCTTAGTTGACAATCTTTGGATGGTTCAGTATGCTCAGAGCACATGACAGAGCTCACTACCTAGGTCCCCCTCGCCCTTTCAAGTCTTGCTTTGATACCTTACAGCAGGGTTCTATTTGTCACCTCTACTTCACCATTTACCTGTGGATGGGCCACTGATGTGAAGTGATAGGAGATGTTCAGATCTTCGTAAAACTTAGTGAATCTTATCCTAGTAAACTACCATCCATTGTTGATTATGAGAGTTTGGGGCAGACCAAACCGACAGGTGATTGACTTTCAGACGAAGTCCTGTACCTTGGCTTCAGTAATTTTTGCTAACGATTTGGTCTCAATTCATTTGGTGAAGTAGTCGATCGCAATCAAGAGGAACTTCTATTGTTCGGATGCCATTGAAAAGGGTCCGAGTATGTCCATCCTCCACTGCGTGAATGGCCAAGGTGCGCTTAGTAGAGTAAGCTTAGAGGTAGGCTATCATTGTATGTTTGTATTTCTCTGACAACGATCACATTTCTTGACATACTCTATAGAATCATGGTACAAGGTTGATCAATAGTACCCCTACCGAAGTAGTCTTTGTGACAAGGATCTGGCTCCTATATGACTTTTGTAAATTTTCTCATGCACTTCACATAATGCAAAGTTGACCTCCGAAGGTCAAAGACATCTCAAGAGCAGTAGAGAATATGATCTTTTATATAGCTTGCCTTCATACAGAACATACTGAGAAGCTTGATTCCTGAGTTTCTAAGCTTCTTTCGGATCATGAGGAAGAGCTCCATCCTTGAGGTAGGCAACTAGCAGATCAATCCAGCTCAGCTTGTGCTCGACTTGCATAATAGGCTATGACTCCTCTATGCTTGGATACTTTAAAATTTTGAGAAATACTTCTTTGGATAGTTCGACTGGGGCTAAAGTGGCCAATTTAGAGAAAAGATCGGCTCGTGCATTTTCTACTCTCGAAATCTATTGAATGCTAAAACTATCGAAGGCCAAAGTCAAGTTCTTTACTTTCTCAAGATATTTCATCATGCTTTCCTTCCAAGCTTCGTAACTGTCGCTAACCTATTCGACCATCAGTTGAAAATCACTGTAGGCTTGGAGCCAATCTGCTTCTAACTCTTTTGCTATTTTTAATCTAGCGACCAAAGCTTCATATTTGACCTCATTATTAGTTACGAAAAATTTGAAGTGTAGCACATATTCGATGATGACTCCCTCGGGGTTAACCAAGACCAACCCCACGTCTACTCCAACAGCGCTAGATGAACCATCCACGTACAGGACCCAAAAATCTTCGAGAAGATTGGCTCTCTCTCCGGGGGGGCTCGATTGCAACCATGGAATGCCGATTTCATTCTATTCAAGCTTGGCATCATCTGAAATGGTGCATTCTACTACAAAATTTGCTAATATCTAAGCTTTGATCGACGACCGAGGTCGATAGTTGATGTCGAATTTTGTAAGCTTGATTGTCCATTTTATGATTCTTTCAAAGGCATCCGTTTGATGAAGGATTGCTTTAATTGGTTGATCCATGAGGATAGTTATGGTGTGCCCCTGAAAGTAAGGTCAGAGTCTCCTGACAGTAATTAGAAGAGAGTAAGTCAATTTTTCCAATTTAGAGTACCTAGTCTCTGCATCCCTCAGGATCTGACTTATGTAGTAGATCAGCCACCATACTTTCATTTCCTCCTTGACCAGGACTGCTGCCAGGGCTGCTGGAAAGACTATCAGGTACAAGAATAATTCTTCTCTAGACTTAGACGTTGCCAGTAGTGGGGGTGAGCCGAGGTAGTTTTTAAATTCCTCAAATGCCTGTTAGCATTCCGCCATCTAGCAAAAGCTCTTTGGTTGCTTGAGAACTTAAAAGAAGGACATGCATCGCTCGACCGATCTCGAGATGAAGCAGTTTAAGAATGTCAATTTTTCAGTCAGGTGCTAAACTTCTTTAATCATTTTTGGCGTGGTCATCTCTTGAATAGCTTGGATTTTCTTTGGATTCACCTCAATCCCATGCCTCAACACCATAAATCCTAAAAACTTTTTTGAGGTCACATCGAAGACGCACTTGGTCGGATTCAGCTTCATCTTGTACTTCTTAAGTGCACTGAAGGTCTCTTCGAGATCGACAATGTGATTTATTAAAGCTTGGTTCTTGAAGAGCATGTCATCCACATAGACCTCCATATTTCGACCAATCTACTTCTTAAAGATTTTGTTGACCAGGTGCTGGTACGTTGTCCCTACATTCTTGAGTCTGAAAGGCATAACTCTATAATAGTAAAGACCACGATCAGTAATAAAAGCGATTTTCTCCTCATCCTCTAGCACCATTCGGATTTGGTTATAGCCAAAAAAGGCATCCATTAAGGTGAGGAGCTCATGGCCCGAGGTTGCATCCACCAGTTGATCAATCCTAGGTAGGGGATAGTTGTCTTTTGCACAGGCTTTGTTCAGCTTTTTGAAGTCTATACACATCATCTACTTATCGTTTGTCTTTTTGATGAGCACCACATTTGAGACCCAGCACGGGCAGTTAACTTTTTGGATGAATCTAGCCTTGAGTAGCTTGTCTACTTCCTTTACAATCACTTTCTACCTCTCTGAAGCATGGCTGTGCATCTTCTCTTTCACTGGCCGACACTTGAGATCAACAGCCAGTCGATGTTCCATGACCTCGGCATCAATCCCCAACATATCTATTAGGGTCCAGGCGAAGACGTCCGCATTCTTCTAAAGAAAGGCAATGAGTTACTCTCGAACCTCATCCCCCAAGTTGGAGCCGATCTGCTTAGTGTGCTCCACATTTTCATCATTCAATGGGATGAAAATGAGGTCTTCCATAGGCTCACCCCGCTCCTCAGTAAGGTCGTCATGGACATCCAGTCCATCAATAGGGCAAAGGTTGGGTTGGAGGTTTTTTTGTAAGGCCATGGAGTAATACTGTCTTGCCAAGGCCTGGTCTCCTCTGATCTCTCCAATTCTATAGCTCGTCGGGAACTTCATTTTTAAATAATAAGTTGATACCACAGCTCGGAGTGCATTCAAATTAGATCGGCTAAGAATAGCATTGTAGACTGATGGGGCATTTACAACTAGAAAATCAACCTATGCTCTGGCCAACTTCGGACGTTGTCCTGCAGCCATAGTCAGAGTTATTATACCCTCAACTGGCATGGCATCGCCAGTGAAGCCTACCAATAGAGAGTTCATAGGTCCTAAGCAATTATTAGATAAAGATATTTTTGAGAAAGCATCATAAAACAAAACATCAATAGAGCTTTCATTATCTACCAGAATGTGGTGCACATCATAGTCAGTAATGTTTAAAAAGATTACAACCACGTCATTGTGCAGAAACCAAACTCTTTGGGCATCCTTGTCAGTGAAAGCGATGGGCTCCTTAGTTCTCCATCTCTTCTCGAGCTCTGCTGATCCGCTAGCTTCATCTTGTCGAAGTCCCCCAGAGATGGTGTTGATGACATCAAGAGGCAGCTGATCTCCTTGTTGCTCCTCCCCCCTAGATGGTTCAGGTTGTGATAGTGCCCTTGGTTGATCCTCCCTTCCTTCAGGCCAACATTATAGGAATCGATCGAGCCTGCCTTGTCTGATGAGCTCCTCGATCTTGTCTTGAAGCTAGATACATTCTTCAGTATCATGACCATGATCATGGTGGTAGAGGCAGAACCTTTTGGGTTGCGTCTGCCAGGATGGGAGCGCATCCTTTTCGGCCCATACAACTACTCCTTGATCTTCATTAGTACTTAGGTTTTTGGGGCATTGAGAGGGGTATAGTTGTGGAACCTTCAGAGGGGGGAGCTCCGCCACACCCTTCTGTTAGGGCTTCCCTGCTTTCGAGCCCAAGGAGGGGTTTGGACTCGCTTGTGCTCAGGAGGAGTTTGGGACCGCGGTCGAGCTTCACTCGACTTTCCTTCCTCAGTGGGCCTACCTGGCTTGCCCATTCGCCACTCTCTAATGGCTTCATTATCCTTGGCCTTGAAGGCCTCTTCTACTCGGGCATACCCTTCAGCCCGAGCTAGCATATCAGCAAAATTCTTGGGATACTTTTTCTCCAAGGAGAACAACAGATTATTCTTCTGAAGGCTGTCTTTTAGTACGACCATAGTGACAGACTAGTCCAGATTCTGGACTTCTAGGGCAGCTGCATTGAAATAGTTGACATAAGCTCGGATGGATTCTCCCTCTTGCTGCTTGATGTTCATGAGGGAGTCAGAACCTTAACGGGGGCGTCTGTTGCTAATGAAATGAGCCACAAATTGGTGGCTTATTTGATCAAAAAAAATGATGTTATCCGGCTTAAGGGCCGAATACCAATTTCTAGCTGCTTCATTCAAGATAGATGAAAAAGCCTGGCATAGGATGGCGTCTGATGCACCATGGAGCAGCATCATCATCCAAAAGGCTTTCAGATGATCGACCGGATTGGTAGTCCTATCGTAGCTCTTAAACTGAGGGAGCTTGAAGTTTAGCAGAATAGATTCCTACATGATGCGGTGGAGAAAGAAGGATCGGTATAGATATTATTACCGTGGGAGGGGAGCATGGTGGAGTTCCTCGATCCATCAGTTCATCTCTTGCAATTTTTGGTGTAGGAGATCCTCTTGATTGCAGATCTCCAAGATCTTCTGACTGAAAGGGGGCAAAGTCCCCCTAGAGGTAGAGTCATGATCAGAGCTGGGGCTCTCGACCCTCTGCTTCTCCTTTTTGGAGGTCACCGGCTGGCTAGCCAAAGTCGGCCATCCTGAGATCGGATCATGGAGCTCTGGAGAAGCTTGCTCTGGTCGAACTGGTGTCGGAGGTTGCTGCTGCTGCATGGCCTGCACTGCTTTCATGAGGCCGCGAACCTGCTGGACTAGTAGGTTAAACTGCTCCGCATCCATCATTTGGCAGATCTAAATGGGATCTATCCATGAAGGCCGTTGACTGTCGAATTGATGCTTTCCTAGGAGGCATCTTTTTTAGGAAGGAGAACTCTGGAGGAGAAGAAGTAGAGATCCCTACTGAGCACTCCATTAAGAATAAGAGTATCTCAAAAGACAGAGGCGTGGGCCCTTCCTCTAGCGCCAATCCTATTGATGCGAAATTTGGTTGTCACTGAAGAAGTGCTGGAGTCGGAGAAGATGTGGTCACCATCGATGACCTGCAAAATAAGTCTCATTCAGAGCCGAGGGTGGCGACTCCGGCAAGACCCTCTGACAATCAAGTCAGCTCTTTTGGCCAACAAAAATGGAGTGCTCAGTCAAGAAAGTTGCAAAATCTTGGGAAGAAGAAGAGAGCTTCGAGAAAATATATCTGAAGGATTTCTTTTTATAGACGGAGTCTATAATAAATTGATAGTGATAGCCATAACCGTCTGGTAGTGGGCCACTCAAGCCACTTGAAGTTTGTTATGGAAGATGGTGTCTATTGTCGTGACTTGCTAATCAAGAGTGCCATCCATTGTCATGACTTGCCAGTCGAGAGTGGTATCCATTGTCATGACTTGCCAGTCGAGAGTGGTGTTCGTTGTCATGACTTGCCAGTCTTTCTGGGCGATTGCCAAAAATTCGGTCGAGAGGGGTTTGAGAGTCCTTCGACTGGAGGAGTGTTTGAAGGAAGTCTACCGGAGATGTCCGAACGTGGATCCCCTAGGAGGATTTGGAAGTAGGTCTGTTGAAGGAATCTACATGTAGATCCATGGGTGGAGAGACCTAAAGAAAAATTTGTCTGATGGAGGGATCCGACTGAAGGTGAAGTTCGGAAGGAGTTCGACTGTTGGAGAGGTCCGAAAGGAGCTCGACTGCTAGAGAGGTCCCAAGAGGAAGAATTCACGATCGAAGCTTTTCTATGATTATTAGTTACATTAGGCTAAGCATCAGACTGGACTTTGATGGGAGTGAGGTTTATCTTCAATATATTTATTTTAGATTTAAAATGAAAAAAATAAATTATAAATCTATTTAGATCATATCTAACTTATTCATAATTTAGATTTACATATCAACACATACTAGGATAACGTTTTTATTGTAAGGGATTAACCTTACAATAGGACAACCTTATGATCAATATGTGCAATCTTTAAGAATTATTTTTAGATTTATTTTAATGTAAATATGATTGTGTCATAAAAAAACTAATTAACATATATATGCATGTGATCTAATCACTAAATTCTACATCTAGAATCTATAATATGTCAAGATGCATGAACAAATCTAATAAATAAAACAAAGATTTGTATTGATTACATCAATACCCTAGAACTAGAATAGTTCTAGAAATCCTAGATCGCATCTAGATCAGAAAAGAGATTAGACCTCTTACCTTTGCATAGATTGAGAACACTATGGTTGAAATCCAATGTTGTTCTTATTGCTTGAAGTCGTATAATGTATCCGACTTCTACACATAATTCACATGAGGTTGCTATACAGATCGGAGGTTTATCGAATGAAGATCCGCTTAGAATTCTAGCTTCTTATGGATCCCTCCTGATGGTTGATCTAAAAAATTATTTTCAAATCTCTTGGACTCTCCAAGAGAGAAAGATCAGATAGAGGATAGAGGAAGAAGACCAACCCATGGATCTTCCAAAAAGATTAAAGGAAAAGGCTCAAGAAAATCATCAAGAGAAAACCCATCTTCTCTTTTAGGACATCAACCATTGAAGTCCTAAATTGATTACCACCCCATGATAAGTGGAGACCTCCTCTAGAATTTTTTCATGCTTCAGATCTCTTTCTTTCTAATTTTTCTTATGGAAAAATCTCACAAAGATAAATGAAAAAAAGGCCTTGAAAGAAAAAAACAAAGAGAAGATATTGTTCTCTTCTTTTTTCTCTCAACAAGACTTGATCAAATCATGTCCAAAAGAAACTCTCTCTCCTCTAAGAAAGATGGTGCACTTAACCTCTCATGCCATCTCCTTATTTCCCTGATATTTGCATGAAAGAATTTTAAGTTTCTCATGCCAACCATCCTTTTAAATAGGAAGTGCCCAATAATATAGGAAGACTAGGTCAAATCCCTACCTTTTAGGGATTTAAATCAAAGAGTTTGGGGGATGCCCAACTCTCGAATGCCACCCCATTTATTTTATGCATGGAAGACCAAGAAATAACACCTAAAAGAAGGGAATAGGGCACACAAAATCTGAGAAAAAATAGGCACACAAATATAGTGGGCATTGAGAAAAATTCCAAAAGAAAATTGAAGAGGGATTTAAAACTCTTCCTTATCTTTCCTTATTTGACCAATTCAAACTCCTATTCAAAATCAGAATTAAGAGTGGTGTGGGACTCTTATTGGCGTGAGAATTCTCATGCCAATAATAAGAAAAAATATGGCATGGAAAACATTTGTGGCATGGCTTCTTAGGTGCAAGGGATTAGGAGGAGTCCTAGTCTAACTAGGACTCTTCAATTAAAACTAGGTCAAACCAAATTTCAAACCTAATTAAACTAGGATTAATGCAACTTAATTAAAGGATGATTCTAGTCTAACTAGGAGCTCAATTAAATTAGATTTAACTAGATTTAAATTTAATTTAAATCCTAACTCAATTAGAAATTAGGTACACTCAAGTCCTAGTCTAACAAGAAATTATTTTTTCATTGTAATTGGCTTATCTCATAAACTAATTGAACTTAATTCAATCAAGTCTAAACTAATTCTAATTAAATCTAATTTAATTAGACTTGATCTCAGTCTAATTTCTCAATCAAATTGAATCAATTAGCAATCCAATTGCTAATCGATTCTCCTACAATACTTGCACTTGATGGATCATCAATCGCATTGATGATTTGATCACTGAATGATTCTTAACCTCTTATATGTGTGACCCCATAGGTTCGAACCTAAGCCAGTAGCATAGAAACTAATTTTTGTATCAATCAGATTGACCATCTAGCAATGATATCCGACATTCGGATAGGTCGAATGTATACAAAGCAACATTCTTAGAATCTTGACCTATAGTTACCGTATAATTTTTCTCTTTGATAAAAAATGCTTAAGATGATTTCGAGTTAGCTGTCATCACTCATACAAGTTATCTATATTATGTCTCAAAATTTTATAAATCTCGTGACTCCTCACGAGAATTATCTTGGCCTAGATTTTGCTAAATTAAAATATAGCAAGACATTCGCTTTCTAAAGTTAATCAAGAGTGGTCAATCCTATATTGATTCACACATTGACTCTATGAGTACTTGACTATACCTAGAAATCTTTCATTGCTATATTAGAAATACAAATAGATTGGCACCAAAATATAGTGAGTTGCTTGTAAGTCACCATGGTGATCTCAGATTGGAGGGATACTTATATCCATTGGTCTTTGCTAGCTACTCTTGATAGTAAAGTGCTACATTGGTCATGTTCAGTGCAGATGTACTCCTATATCCCATCTGTATGTCATACCAATGTCTCCATACCACTTGGTTATGAGGACAATCAATATATATGACATATAGTGATCTATACTCGATAAGTTATCATCCTTATTAATAACTTATCATTTGATTATTAATAAATTTAAGAATCATCTGATAAATTCTCTTTTATCGATTGATTATGGTTCTAAGAACTTCATCATAGCATAGGAATTCATTTAAGAATGATAAATCTTTAATGATGAATAAGCTAAATAATTATTATTATTTAATAATTTATATATAAATTATAATCATCAACTACTTAGATGATTAATTTTAGGACATATTTTCAAATATACCAATGCAAAGTAGCTGGAGTTGACTCTATTAAGGTGAGGATGTATGATGGGATCATTCATACATTATATAATGTTAAGCATATATTAGAGTTGAAAAAGAATCTAATTTTTTTAGGCTACTTGGAGGAGTAGGATTGTGCTTTTAGTATCCAAGCTCGGAGTGGATGCTTAAAGATTTCCAAAGAAGTCTTAGTGGTGATGAGAGGTAGAAGACTGAGCAACAATCTTTATAGAATAGAGGGCTCAGGTGCGAATGATAGTGTAGAGGTGCTTGCAGTAGTACAGGAGGAGCAGCTTATATATCTTCAGTGGCACTATTAGATGGGTCACATGAGCGATCGAGGGCTTACAGAACTTAGCGAAAGAAAGATGATCTCAGTCTTGAAGGAGGACACTGATTTATGTGAGCCATACAACTTTGGTAAATAAAATAGGATAAAATTTGCCAGTAGTTCCAAGTGCAGTGAAGGAGTGCTGGATTTAGTGCACTCAGATATGTGGGGACTGGCTCCTGTATCAACTAAAGGTGGGGCAAAGTATTTTGTTACTTTCATTGATAACTACTCAAGAAAAGTATGGATTTATCTAATTAGAGAGAAGTCAGAGGTGTTTGCCTGGTTCTAGACCTAGAGAGCTAAGGTAGAGGAGTCAGGGAGATAGGTGAAGCATCTGAGATCGGATAATGGGAAAGTATACAAGCCTAGAGTTTTAGAGATAATGTGAGGAAAATGATATCAAACACTATTATACAGTGAAGATGCCTCTCTAATAGAATGGTGTCATGAAGAGAATGAATCAGATATTGATCGAGAAGGTATGGAGTTTGAGGCTGCAGACATCACTTTCAAAATCTATTTAGGATGTGCTATAACTTTTTCTTATTTTCTTGTTAACAGGTTCCCTCACCACAAGCTGAATGGAGGCATTCCAGAGAAGGTCTGGAGTGGTAAGAAGGTAGAGCTTGACCATTTGAAGGTCTTTGATTGCTCTGTCTATGCTCATGTGGAGGCAACCAAGAGGAGCAAGTTAGACCCTAAATCTCAAAGGATGATCTTTATTGGGTATCCACAAAGAGTCAAGGAATACCTATTATGGAATCCTAAAGCATAGAAATCAATAATCAGTAGAAATATCATCTTTGATGAGAAGAGCATCTTGAAGAGATCTTGGAGTATAGGTGAAACTAGAAAAATAAAGATGAATAATGGTGGCCAGTCAGAGATAAATGACATGTAGTCTACATCCACTTATAGGGGTATTCTTGTTGAGGTGGAGCTGGGTAGGAGAATGTTTACTCAGATGGGAGACCAACATGGAGAACCAACTATTCAGATGGAGGTGCAGGAGCAGCTACAAACTTTAGGCAGGAGGAATGTGCTAGTGGGAGTGGCTTTGCACAAGCCCTAATGTATTATCAGAAGACCGATAAAATATAGCATTGATGAAAAAATCTCTTATGCTCTCATCACTGCAAATGAAGATCTAGAGAACTATGCAAAGGCTATGAAAAGTAAAGACCATGAGTCATGGATGCAGGCTATGATGGAGGAGATGGAATCACTAAAAAAGAATTAAACATAGTAGTTGGTGGATCTTTCAGAAGGTGCTCGACCTATTGGCTTGAAGTTGTTAGATATGTGTGCCCTAGAAGCTAGAATTTGCTAACACTTATTATACACTTCTAAGGGTAAAATTATAATTCTGACTATAAATAATAAAATAGATTATTTTCTATCATAATGTATACTTGGTGTCTGTAATACATTCCTTGAGTTAATGGCAATGATAGTTCTTATTTTCAAGAGTTGAAAATTTAAGACATGAATTTTTATTATTAACTCATAAAATGCTCCTGACCGTAGGATCATCATGAGGATGGTGATTGATCCGGAAGGTTGGTATACAATTGCTTCTTTGTAGTAGATGAGTCTTAAGTGTATGATGTAGAGACACCAGTGCGAGAGTATAGGTACTCATTAGAGAACGAGGGCACTAAGCATGACCACCTCGAGCAATCATTAGGAAGTCTACCTTCTCGTCAATGACTGGCTCAAAACTGTAATTGTGTGTCTGGTTCTTTGACCTAAGGTGCATTGACAGTTCACCTCGAGGGTGTTATAGTTTGACTACACCATGACTCGATCTCCTAGCCATTCGAAATTCTGAGGTGTATGTTAGCTATAGCATATTTATTGTAGGAATTGAATTGCACCAATAGAGAATCTATCTACCTCGATAGATGAGGAGAAGCCCTATGATGATCATATGAATCAAGTCCATAAGCCCATGGCCATGGCAGAGTGAAATAAAAGAAAGAGTTTCTATTAAGGTTTTCATATTGGACTTGAATCAAATGATTAATCATATAACGAATATTAGGGTTTGATGAGATTACCTTAACCCTAATCCTGTCGGAGCTCAAGATAGAAGAACTTAATCACACAGGTAACTGCACTGAGAGGTTGATTTTCAGTTCTGATGGGTTGCCACCATATGCTGCTAGGAGTCATTGGTGGATTTTGAGAGCAATTAGAAGGATTTAGATGATCAATCATACTAGTTGTCTGAATTAGAAAAGTTCTAATCCATCGGAAGGTGTTTCGATGATGTCGATGATAGAGATCGTGATATATCTCATTACCATATGGAACTGAACCTAACTGGATCACACAAATAAGGATTTTGATCTAGATATCATCAATTGGATTAACGTAGTTCAATTGATTTGAATAAGATTCAATTAGATTCAAGAAAATTTGCTAGCACATGATTGAGCCTAATGTTCTCTTTTAATTATCATTAAAAGTTGTCTTGACTGAGCTAAATATATTTGGGCTCACTTAGGTACCTTTACTTGGTCTGATTGGAGCTTGTCCAGGTCAGAAAAGGATTGTCTTAATTTATGAGATGAATTTGAGACAACACCTACCATTTTTTGTCATCTACTAAATCTTGTTTCGGACATTTGGTCAAACATTGATCTTTGACACTTAGACATTTGCCCATGTGCCATGCATCCATAAGAGAGAATTTTTGGACCAATCCACCAGTTAAAATGTAGATGGATAAGGGGTGCATGCCTAGGGAGGCATTCGCCCATGGATAAAGCATTTGGAGTCCCATACAGATGGGACTCCAGTTGCTTCGGAGTTTCTACCTAGGTGACGCCAAAGACTTATCATTGATCAGTCTTGGTGCCATCTAAGAATGATTCAAAGAGGATCTCATCTATTTTGATCAGATGATGTCATTCAACCAATCAAATTTAGATCTAATTACACAAAAGGCCGTGATTGATCGGGATGATGTGGCACTGCATGGTGCAATAGGGTCTATAAAAATCCTATCTGTGCCAAGATCTAAGAAGCTTGACCCATTGCCCATGCCACAAGGCTACCCCTTTCCCTCCTCCATGCCATCTTCAGGTATTCTCTCTCCTACCCATGCCCAAGAATTTTTGGACTTCAGTTTGGTGCAATCCAAGCAAGAGAAAGACGATAGAAAAAGAAAGAAGGCAGCACTGTTGCAAGAGACAGTCATATCTTCGAAAGAAGTTTTGAAGATCTTCAAAATCAGATCTAAATTTAATTTTTGGAGAAATGATAAAAAAGAAGAAGATCTCTAGATCCTATCCGAGTGGATACCGATAGAGGTCAGGCACTTGCATGGCTAGATCTAGAATCTCAGGCAGACATCAAAATCATCATAGGGTAATTAGATTACCCTTAATAAGATAAATTAAATTAGATTTAATTTATTTTTTATTTTATTAGATAATAATATCAGATCTGAAAAATCTCAAATCTGATCTGGATCTAAGAAAATTTTTTTTGAAATATCTCTCTTGATCCAATCAGATCTGAACGAACCTGATCCAAAAAAATTAGGTTTTTCCTTTAGAAATGGATGTTTACTAAGAAGAAAGCACCTTTAGAATAAGATAGAGTTAGATTCAAAGCAAAGCTAGTAGCAAAGGGATACTCACAAAGGAAAGGAATTGATTACATAGAGGTTTTCTCTCCTATGGTGCACCATATATACTTTCATTTGGGTTTTGCTGTCATTGGTGGCATAACATAACATGAAATTAAAATAGATGGACATGAAAATGGCTTTTCTTTATGGGACTTTAGAAGAAAGAATCTACATGAGGCAGTCAAATGATTTTATGGAGATTGGATAGGAGGAGAAGGTATGTTCACTTAGGAGGTCATTTATGGCCTGAAACAATCTCCTCATCAATGGTATCATAGATTTGATAGTTTTATTTTGAGTCTAAATTTTAGCAGATATGAACAAGATTGCTGTATCTATATCAAGGATGTAGATGATAAGAATGCCCTATATCTACTATTGCATGTAGATGATATACTTATAGCTAGCAGAAGCATGAAGACTGTGAAAAGACTAAAAGAAGATTATCATCTAAATTTGAGATGAAGGATCTAGGTCCAGTAAAAAAGATTCTTGAAATGGAGATTTGTAGAGATAGATGCAAAGAAGTGCTCCATTTATCACATAGAGGATATATCCAAAAAATTTTGAAGAGGTTTGGTATAGAGAATGCCAAACCTATAGAGACACCATTGCTAAGCCACATATCTCTCTTCAAATATCAAAACCCCCAGTCAGAAGAAGAGAGAAAGTATATGGATAGAGTCCCTTATATAAATGCTGTAGGTAGTGTGATGTACACTATGGTGTGCTGTACACTAAATATAGCACATGCAGTGAGCTTGGTTAGTAGGTACATAGCTAACTCTGGGAAAGAATACTAGAAAGCATTAAAGTTGATACTAAGATATCTACAAGGAACAAGGAATTATGATTTGGTGTTTGGTGGGTAGCCGGGAGGACTTGAAGAATAATCTATAGAGAGGTATGGAGGTTCAGGCCCTTTAGAAGGATTTGTAGATGCAAATTTTGTTGCTGATCTTGATATAAGAAGGTCTACTACTGGATACCTCTTCTACATATTTGATGGACCAATATCTTGGAGATCAATCCTTCAACCAATCACAACCTTGTCTACTACAGAGGTCGAGTATAATGGAATAACAGAAGCTATAAAAAAATCTCTTTGGCTTAGGAGACTGATTGTTGAGATGGGGGTAGAGCAAAGCAAGATTACACTGTATAGAGATAGTCAAAGTGCTTTGTAGCTGGCACAGAATCCAATCTATCATGCTCGTGTAAAGCATATAGACATAAAGTACCACAGGATCAAAGAGCTAGTAGAGGAGGGTGAAGTGGAGCTGATGAAGGTCTATACCAAGGAGAACCAGTTGGATGCACTTACGAAGGTACTCTCTAAAGATAGCTTTTAGATGTGTGTGGCATGGATGGGTTTGCAGGAAAGAACTGAGTTTATAAGGACTTGGAAGCACCAAGGTGGAGGATATGAGCATATGTGTGGTGCTCTCAAGTCTTAAAAACTTGAGAAGAAAGATCATAAAAAGCTAGGAGCGAGCCAACAAGAAAATTAGTCTGATCAGCAGAGGAGTCATCTCGATTCTGAGATGAGATGACTCAGTTCTAAACGAGACATCTCGATTCTGAGATGAGATGACTCGATGCAAAATGAGATATCTCGATCTCATTTCAAGATGACTCGGTCTCAGAGGAATTCCAAAATAGAGAGCAATATTTCAGAAGTGCTAGGCTGACATGCAGTTAGAGATGTCTTGATTTGAAGACGAGACTACTCAGATGTAGGTGAGAGGACTTGATTTCAGGTCGAGTCATCCTTGATTTTCATGGGTAGTTTTAAATAAATTTTCTGTTTGGGTTTGGAGAGTTTTTCTTTAAGCTTGGGGCATAATCTTATTGTATGTATGTATGTATGCATGTATATATATATATATACATACATGAAAAATAGGACAAGAATAATGTAATACCGAATTCATTGCAATAAAGCTTTTTTCTTCTTGGAAAACTCTTATTCTCTCTATCTCTTGAATCCATTGATAGTGCTTCCACGTTGATCCTAGGAGAGTATTTTCTTTATTGCTAGCTAATCACCAGTGGCCATGCTGGTTTGTGAGAGGGTCATATCTCCAACAAGATGATGGCAATTTAGGTTTAGAGTTTTGCTAACTATTTAAGTTCCTTTATTCTCTCTTTTTCTCATTTTGGCTTCCTTCTTCTTTAGCTCCTTATTTTCCTTGCAACCGTCTTCCCTGACTCTGCTCTTCCTTGCTCCATGTTTTTTCGATCTTATTCATCTTCTTCCTATCTTCTTTCTACGATTCTAATTGTTCCATCAAGCTTTCTTCAATCATAGGTTAGTGTTTTAACCCTTCTTTTTTGTTTTAGCATCTTTCTCTTATTTTTTGGAGCTTTTGTCCATCCATTTGTTCTTCTCTAATTTTCTAGAATCTTTTCTCTGATTTCCTTCAACTTCCAGTTGATTTTCATCTGATTTTCCCTTGATATAGAATGGCTTCCCTTGATTCGAAGTTTTTTTGGTGAACTTCTAAAAACCCTTCTAAACCAAAACCTTTTGGACCCAGACATGAGATCGGTTCCAAACCTAGGCACAAGGTTTAACCGACCTTTGTGCCTGAAACCCTTGCTTCAACTCTCAATTATGATGATTTTTTTTTACTGAGCTTGGTTTGGGGCCTCCTCCAAGTACAAGCTCGAGCTATCGAGGCCGGATGGTAGAATTTGTGCTCCTTTCCTAGGTCAGCTTGGACGATACTCAAAAGCCTTTCGAGCTAGGCTCAAATTATCCATCCTATCCTTCATCCTTGAACTTTTCCATTTTTACAATGTCTTTATCTTTAGTTGTTCCCAATTCCTTTTGCTTTATTATGGGATTCTTTATCGTTTGCTTCCTGGCCATGGCTCAATTGATAATATCCTTATTTCGAGCCTTTTTCACTATTAAGAGTCATACCTTCACCAAAAATTGATGGTATGTGTCCTCACAAACTGGGACCAAAGGTCTAATCAAGGGAGTTCCTTCTTCTATCCATGACTGGAAGGTGCCGTTCCTTTTCATGTCTCATCCTACTATTAAATGGGGGCTTCCTCACTTGGATCAATCGAAGGAATCAGTATCCAAGGCACCAGAGTTGGGGAAGCAAGACTTTGAAAATGCAAAGTTCCTATGAGAATATAAAATCCCCCCATTGGCCCAGCTCTTATCTAATCAAACTCTTTTCAACCTCAGCCTGAGTCCAGTTGATCCTAAAGATATAAATTTGAATTTCTTCTAATTTTTTTATCTTTTTCTGACCTTGACTTACTTGTATCTGCCAAAATGATGCCCGAGGAGCTGGCATTGCTACAGAAGGGCTATCAAATGAGAAAAAGAAAGGGTTCTAGCTCAGGGGAAGCATCAAAATGAGTGAAGCCTTTTGAGCCAAGCCTAGCTACTTTAGCTCCTCCTGCAACTATCGACTTGGAGATCGGGGTGGCCTCATCGACTCTAGTTGCACCACCTGATACCATCAAACCACCGCTCCCCACTGAAAAGAAAAAGAGGGGTAGAGAATAAAAGAAGAAGGCTCTCACCAAGAAGCCTCAACCATATAAGAGTGCTAAGGAATCAAGCAATGACAACATTGATTGGGACACTGCTACTCATGATAGTTGGAGGGTTATCCGAATCCTTCTAAAAGATAGCCTACTCAAAATCCAAAGTGGAGAGAATCTGAGAGCTGAGCTTCTAGGATCAGAAGAAGGGAGCGATCTCTGCCTTTCTTAAGGTAAGTGCTTTGTCACTTGCCAAGTTTAACTATTTCATAGTGATGAAGCTAATTTCGCTATTTGCAGGTGGGCCATTTTTTATCTATCATCATTGTGTTGGCTGCCAATAATAAGACCAAAGTCATCGAGGCCAAGAAGGATGTTGAGGTTGCCAAGGCTGAGCTTCTAATCATAAGGCCAAGGTTGCATGCCTTAAAGAAGCACTTAAAGAAATAGAAAGAACTTTGGTGGATGCAAAGGAAGAATTGATCAAGTCAAAAAATGCCCTTGAAAAGGCAAAGTCCAGTTTGGCCTGAAAGAAGGAGAAGAGGAAAACCATAGAGTCTGAGGCTACCAAAGTTTAAAAAAAGGAGGAGAAGAAAGTAGCAAAGGCTAGGCACTTGGCAGTGGAAGAATTCAAGTCTTCCAAGAAATTCACTACAATCAAAGTGTAGTTTGCCAGAAAAGCCTTTAAAGCTGATTTTGAGGACTGTCGGTAGAAGGTTGTGAGCTATCATCTCGAGCTAAGCCTGACCTTTTTGGAAGAGGAATCGGGTGACCTCCCAGCTAAAGCCAACCTTCCAATTGTTGATCTTTCTATTGAAGCTAGGGAGTTTGCAAGGTACCTCCAAATTCTAAAGCTGAAGCCTATCAATCCATCGAGGCCGAGCCAAGCTCCTCCGCTATCCCCTAGCTTAAGGTCAGGGACAACCCTTGATTGTATCTTTTTCTTTTTCTTGCTTATGTAATTAATTTTTTAAGCAATAAAATTTATTTCCTCATACCTTGTCTTGTGTGTTATGGCATATTTGTGAAGTAGACTGATGTTTGTAGATATTGCAATCAAGCTAAAACATGGGTTATGGCCACTCCTTTGGCTCAGGCCATTTCTCTCAGGGCTCGAATTCAAACTCTTGAGAAAGAGGTTCGCCAAGCCAATAATGAATTGACCAAGGCTAAGAAAGAGCCTCAAAAATCAAGGAAACACTATAAAGTAGCCTCGATCGATGTTAACCATCTATGTCAAGCTGTTAGGCAAGCCTACAGGGAGTATTCATCATAGAAGTCTTAAATATATGACAAGTTTCAGCGGGTATCAAAGTTTGCCAGTGAAGGGCTTGGTGCTTAATCGCGATGGTCGCTTTCCTTAACGGTGAACTTAGAAACATCTAGAAAGAGATCCAACAACTGGAGGAAGACGTACACTAGTCTAAGAGGCATAAAGAACTTAGATGGGGCTGATCCAAGAAAATTTCAAACCTTTAGAGCCAACTTCACACAATTGAGGAAGAAATAGTTTGGCTTAGAAAGGAGCTCGCAAGTAAAGTTCAGGCTGGCTCCAAAGGAAATTTAGACGAGCTCACTTTGATTAGAAATATCCTTATGAACCTCTCTAAAACTCATAATAAAGACAATTCCAAACTTCTCCAACTCCAAATCCAAGTGAAGCATCAAGAGAAAACCGTTGAAGATGGAGAAGCCAAATTAGCTACACTTCAGAAAAAGTTGAAAGAATCAGAAGCTAACTAAGCGAGGGCTTGGAATCTACTGAGAGAAAGTTTGGAAACAAAGAAGCAATATGAAGACCAAATAAGGGACATGAAGAATTTCCTAATGATGGCCAAGGCTAGTTTCTAAAGATCAAACTTTTGTACTTATGAAATTTTCTTCTCTTTTCTTCCTTTTTCTTTTTGCATAATCTTATTAGATGTGTGCCCTAGAAAGCTAATTATTGGTTGACACATTTGTATTTTTAGGTCTTGTATTTGAACTTGTAAAACCTATCATTAATAAAGAGCATTCTTATTTCCAGTCATGTTTATGTGTCCATGATTTGTCCTAAAAATTAACAAAGATGATTTTGTATATTCTCAAGGTATTGAAAATTTGAGACATAAACTATTAGTGATTAATTTCTAAATGCTCTCGATTAGAGGATCATCATGAAGGATAGTGAAAGATTCAGTTAGATCGATGCACGATCACCTTCTTCACAAATAGATGAGTCTCGAGTCTGTAGTGTGGTGACACTAGGATGATAATATAGGTGGTTCTTAGAGAGCAACTTGCACTGAGCATGATCATTATGAGAAATCACTTGGATGTCTACTCACTCATTAGTGGTATTTTTGATGCTGTAGTGGTATGACTAGTCCTTTGACCTATGATGCATTAGCTATTCACAGTGAAGCTGCTATAGTTTGACTGTACATCCACTTGGTCTCTAGCTATTCAGATCCTTGCTGTGTATGTTGGCTATAAGGGTTTCAGGTTCACTATTAGGAGTAGGATGCACTTAGATAGAATCTATCAATCTTAGTAGAAAAGGTATAGTCCTTTGTGATTCACGGGATTGAATTCATAAGTCTTTGGCCAAAGCAAGTGTGAATACTGAAAAAGAGTTTTCATGGGATATATAAGAGAATTCAAGTCGAGCCAATCTTGTATATGATTAACGATGGGGTTTGACGAGTTATCCATGACCTTCATCAAGTCAAAACTTACGATAGAAGAACAGAATTATACGATAACAATACCTAAAGGTTCATACTTCTATTCTACTAGGTTGCCACTATATACTACTAGGTATTACTAGTGGATTATGGGATCCACGAGCATTATCTTAATGATCAATGATTCTCGATAAATAGTATTGAAATTATTCCAATCTATCGAAAGAAGTTTTGATGATATTATGATAGAGATTATTATATATCTTACTACTAAATAGAATAGAACCTATGGAATCACATACAAAAGAGATTTCTATCTGATTCGATGATTGATCAATGATTGTGAATTGTTAAGGGTATAATTTATAAGCTTAGAAATGTGATAAGCATCATAAATTCATCAATAAAAGTATTAATTTATTAATTAATTAATATTAATTTTAAAAATTAATAATCAATTTATATATAATTTTTGAGAAATTCATATTTTTATTAATTAAAAAATTAATTAAAAAATAATAAAAATTAGAAAATAAAATTTTATAATTAATGAAAAGAGCTCATTTTTTTGATCGTAACGAAATAAGTTTGGAGCAAAATAGAGCTAAAACAGAAAAGATATGAATTTCTAAAGAAATAAAATAAAAAAATAATATGAAAAAAAAATAACATACGGCTCAAACGGCTCAAGCCGCCATGCCGCAGCAGTCGATGCGTCCAAACGCGCTGAGCCAAGTCGACCAAGCTGGTGCGCCAAGCCATCCACGCTAGTCGACTCAAGCTTAGAAGCCATCAGCTGGTTTATAGCACAGTGTAGACCGCCAGCTCAGCAGACACCAGCGAATCAGAGCCTACCACGTGGTAGAACTAGACCCCTAAAGGGTTTACAGGAAATTCATCACGGCTCATAGGGCATTTTGGTCATTTCATCTATCAATAAAAGGTGCTGATTGATTGCGGTGCATCATATAGCCGATCTACGTGGTCCATGGGAACAGTAAATACGCGATCGTGCGGTGGTGGTTGTTTGCGGTCAAGATCGGATGGTCAGCATTTTTTTTGGCTATCGGTTTCACTCGGATCACCATCGGATGGCAGCACTTGATTCCAGCTTCGATTCGATGGTCCAGAACGCTCCCAACGGTGATCAGGACTCCCGAAGCATGATTTACGGCCAGATTTCCTCCATCAAGCATAATCTAATGGTCAGAAATTGATCCGACCTGATCTGGGCTGATATGCATCCAATTTTAATGATTTTTGGACCGTTGGATTTCTATTAAATGGCTAGATTTTACCAGACTTACCAGAGTCATATCAGAGTTGTTTTGATTCAAATTTTATTTGGATTTCTTTGTATTTTGATGATTACAAAGTCTATTAGTCACACATTGCCTTTAGAAAAAAAATATCCAGCCCTCCCAGCTCTATAAAAAGGACCCCAGGCCTCCAGAAATCAATATCTCCGATCAAGGTGAAGCTTTGGTACAAGGCAAAGCCAGGCTATGGGTTAAAGGTTGCTTCGAAGCAATGGGTGCCAAAAAGAAGAGCCGAGCTTCGACACCATCTTTCTGCCAATGTCGATCCAAGATCATAGATCAGGCTATTTTATTCTTTTTAAATTCTATATATTTAAATTTTAAAATTTTAATTAATAAAAATTTTATTTTTATACTTTAATTTCTTATTTTTTATTATAATTTAATTTTTGCACTTTAATTATTACTTTTTATTTTATTGCAAGTAGATGCTAAGATCTAATTAGTAGATCTTAGTACCAAGTTTAAATTTCTGCATCTTTTAATTTTTATTTTTAATCTTCCGACTTCACTTTTGATTTCAAAACTCAAATCATTTTCTTTTTTTTTTTAAAAATCAAAGATTTTAAATCTAAAATACTATCTTTCCTGTGGATTCGATCCGACTCACTGCTATCTACGTATTTTCAATGATTTTAAGAAATCAGATTAAATTGATAAACACGATGTTTTAACGACAACATCACGTTTACCTATCAAGTTTTTGGCGCCATTGCTGGGGAAGGCACGGACATTAAATTTTTGATCTCTTTGATTTTTCTATAAATAAATTATAAATAAATTTTTATTTTCTTATCAATATTGCTTGCTAATTTTTTTTATTATTTTTTAGAAAAAAAATTAAAGAACAAAAACAATCAGGAGTTTTGCTTGATGAGATCAATCCTAATCCTAATTCTTTTTTCTTTTTATTTATTTATTTACTTATTTTATTTTTAAATTAATTTTAAAAAATATTCATTTAAACCTAATTAAAAATCTCATGATAACATTAGAAATCCTAACTGCTTAGAGCATGCATCATATTATTTTTATTTTTATTTTTATTTTATTTTATTTTTTTGATGATTGTTGGAGGTAAGGTAAGCCTTTCAGAATTCAATTAGTTGCATGCATCTAGTTTAAATTGCATAGAACCCTTTGATTGAAAATTTTTTGTGCATATTCATATTAAACCAAATTAAGGGCACAACCCAATTAAATAAGATAAGGTGGGGATTTGATCACCCTTCCTTAGCCCACAAACAACCAACCAGCATCCTACATTGACCTAAGCCTTTAAATTAAAATCAATTAGACATCAGCCCTAGGAACTCGAGCTCAATAGGACAAGAAACCCTAAGAGTTGAACCGGATTAGGATAAGTCAATTTGATTGGTGTCTAGGAAAGTTGTTCAGGGACGACTGAGCCTGAAGGAAGGTGGTTTCTAATTGGTTCCGTTCACTTACCTGGCCAAGCATAATTGGTGTCTAAGGCAAGCAAGGGGGGACTCCCACCGACCTTACACTTACCTGGCTAGTTGATTGGCTAATCCTACACTTGGAGGGCTTGAAGGTGACCTTGACAGTTAGGAGCTGTCTAGATCTAGGATAACCCTTAGTTAGGATTGATTGACCAACTTGATTGCTAACCAACATTAAATCTAATTAAACCTAATTCTTCTCTTTCTTCTTAGTTCTAGGACTCCTTAGAATCTTTTCTTTAGAACTCTTCTTTCTTTCTTCTCCTTACTCCTTTAAAAATAAAATAAAATAAAATAAAATAAAAATTAAATTAAACTAACTAAAAAAATATTAAAAATGATAATTAAATTAAATTAAAATTAATAAATAAAATAATTAAAAAAATTAATTTTTAATATAATAAAATAATCATAATAAAAAAAAACATTCTAAAAAATTTTTGAACCATACATCAGGGTTACACTAATACATGCATGGTAGGAAATCACTTTTTCTGATTTAGTTGAATTTAATTGAATGATTGATTCACATTAAACATAATAATTAAATGGCTAATCTGAATCTAATAGTCCAAAAATTAGATAAAGTTGACATTCTTGCTCAGAAAATAGATCAACTCCTAATCCTAGGTCAACAATCTCCTGCATAATTCACATCATCTTCTAATTATCAGAAGATTTATTCAATCTATGCTAGCCCAACCCATCATGTGAATGAATATCCTATGACTGCACAGTTTTCATATTTTATCCAAGAACCAGTTCAAGCTACTCAAGGGTACTCCAAATTGATTAATGACTCATTTTCAAATTCATATAATCTAGATTGGAGCAACTACCATAATTTTTCTTAGACATCCCAACAGACTCAGGCTCAAATCCAAATTTTACCTATCCAAAAATATCAAAATAGGCCCCAATACCAAAACTATACCTATAATAATGGCTAGTCTAGTCAGTTTATCCAGCCACCACATCATGATCAGTCTTCATACCCACCTCCTCAATAGACCAATCTAGCCGATGATAGATTTAACCAACTTCAACAATTTATTCTGACTCAACAGCAATCTATCACCAAGCCAGAAGCTCAAATAGGATAATTAGTTGAGTCTAACATGAGGAGAGAACTAGATCAACTATCGAACCTACCAATTTCAAACAATCCATCTAATGTCCATCAACCACCTGGACCAAATTATCAATTTAATGTCTTACTTAAGAATCCCTAATTTGAGAATACCAAAGTAATTTCTGAACTTAAAAGCTATAGGATTCTTATGGACCCATACCAAGACAAGATGAGAGAGGCTAGTACTGATGCTAGCGAAAATAAAAATTTAGAGGAATTGGTTAGTACTGAGACTAGCCATATAGAAGAACCCAAGCAAGGAATTAGTATTTATGCTAGTTCCAATTTAAATAAGATAAAAATAGGAAAAAAGAGAATAGATGATTTACCCGAGACTTATAAACCTAATGTCCTATTTCCTTCAACCCTAGAAGTTGGTTCTTCTTACAAAAATCAAGAGGCATATAATGAAATATCAATGGAGTTATTTAAGCAAGATCACATTAATTTCCCTCCAGAATTAAAATAGCCTTTAGTCACCATTCCAGCACCCATTGAATCAAACTTAACTCCTAAAACTCCATTCATGAGCATTTTAGAAGAACAAATAGGAGAAATTCTTAATAAATATGGGTCTGAGAATGGAATCATAAATTATATCCCTAAAATTAACAATGAATATATCAATAATGGGATTATAAATCAACTTTCTGAGATTGGCAATCCAAAACCATTGAAATTTATCAATCCAATATTCGACATAGGATAGTAAGCTGCATTGTGTCTGGCTGAAGACGGTAAACTTAGCGCTTGTTGGGAGGCAACCCAATATTTAGTTTTTATCTAATTTATCTTTTTAGTTTATTTTTTTTTAGGATAATTTGAATAAGTTGGAGGGAGAGCCCAAATTTTTAAAAGGCATGTGCTGGACCAAAAATATAGTCAGGTGTATTCTTTCCATGTTTCTTTATTACACCCTTTATTTTTTCTTCTCCATTGAGGACAATGTCGATTAAGTTGGGGGAAGAAAAAATAAAAATTTTAAAATTTTAAGTCCTCAAAAAAGTTAGTATTTAGTATTTAGACACTTGATTATGCTTAAGAATCGAATTAAAACTAAGCATTTTTAAAAGAAAATTGATACACATAGATCAGAGAATCTGTGAGATATTGAGGAATCAAGTATTAAGAAAAATTCAATAAAAAGTTAAGTCTAGAACATAAAAATTTTTTCTTGAAGCATTTCTAATTATTTCTACTAGCATCAAAGAAAAGTCTACTTTTTATAGGCTTGTGTAGGGTAACTATACATTTCTTCATATAAAAAAATTTATTTTAATAAAATAGTTTTCCAAGTACTTCTCACTGAGTAATCCGGGCCTCTTTGCCTAAGCAAGCATTGAGTTTCGCGTCAAAAGGTGGGAAGGGCAAAGAAGCTCATTGTAAAGCTAGTCTTAACTCGTAGCCTATTTGATTCGAGCTAGTAAGCCCGAGGGGTATTCTATACCTAGTGCCCTAAAGCCAACTGGTTTGGGAGTCATTGGCCCAAGACTCGCTACATGGATCAAATAGAAAGCTTAAGGAGTTAAGACACTCAATAGTGGTACAACGTTAAAAAAAAAAAAAAAAAAAATATATTGTTTCCCACCGAGTAACCGGATCCCGTTGCCTAAGTAAGCAATGATATTCGCATCAAAAAGTGGGCAATGTAAAAATAAAAATCAATAAATGAAGGATGGAAGTAGCAATACACCTGCCTATATGAAAGTTTAGACAAATCAGAGATAAAAGTGGAATAATTTAGAAAAAGTTCTGAAAAAATTTAATGTTCTTTACTTAATTTTTCTATTGATAAGTATTAATACCCCAATGATATGTCTCATTTAAGCTCTACTGAATATCAATGGCCATTTTGAAAATTGCTTAGGTAAAATTCGAAACTCTAAAGTTAAAAGGTATTTAAAACTAAATTCTTTCTTTACTCGAGGACGAGCAAAGCTTAAGTTGGGGGGTGTGATAAGCATCATAAATTCATCAATAAAAGTATTAATTTATTAATTAATTTATATTAATTTTTAAAAATTATTAATCAATTTATATATAATTTTTGAAAAATTCATATTTTTATTAATTAAAAAATTAATTAAAAAATAATAAAAATTAAAAAATAAAATTTTATTATCAATAGAAAGAGCTCATTTTTTTGATCACAACAAAATAAATTTTAAGTAAAATAGAGCTAAAATGGAAAAGATATGAATTTTTAAAAATATAAAATAAATAAAAATTAAATAAAAAAGAAAAAAAATAACATACGGCTCAAACGCTCAAGGCTCCGCCAAGCCAAGCCAGCCACCGTCCAAGCCGAAGCCAAGCCAAGCCAAGCTCAAAGCCATCCACTCAGCCGATTGAAGCCATCAGTCGGTCCACGATCCAGGCGTGGACCGCCAGCTCAGCAAAATCCGGCGAATCAGAGCTTGCCACGTGGTGGACCTAGACCCCTAAAGGGTCTACAGAAAATTTATCGTACGGCTCACAAGGGTAATTTAGTCTTTTCATTGCTCGATAATAGAAGGTGCTGATTGGTTGCGGTGTGCGGTGTGGCCGGTCTACGCGGTCCATGGGAACAGTGATTGCGCGATCGGACGGATGTGGTTGTTTGCGGTCAGGATCGGACGGCTGTGGTTGCTTCCGGATTTTATTCAGCTACAGACATCACATGCGGATCACCATCGGATGGCAGCGCTCGATCCAGGCGATGATCCGATGGTCCAGAAAGCTCCCGACGGTGATCAAACTCTCAGGCGCATGATTTGCGGCCAGATTTCCTCCATCAAGTGCGATCCAACGGCCAGAATTTAATCCGACCCGATCTGAGCTGATCTGCATCCGATTTTGATGATTTTTGGACCGTTGGATTTCTATTGAATGGCTGGATTTTATCAGATTTATCAGAGATATATCAGAGCTATTTTGATTCAAATTTTATTCAAATTTTTTTATATTTTGATGATTACAAAGGCTATTAGTCCCACATTGCCTAGAAAAAAACTATCCAGCCCTCCTAGCTCTATAAAAAGGACCCCAGGCCTCCAAAAATCAATATCTCCGATCAAGGTGAAGCTTTGGTACAGGGCGAAGCCAGGCTATGGGTTAAAGGCTGCTTCGAAGCAATGGGTGCCGAGAAGAAGAGCCGAGCTTCTACACCATCTTTCTGCCAATGCCGATCCAAGATCAGAGATCAGGCTATTTTATTCTTTTTAAATTCTATGTATTTAAATTCTAAAATTTTAATTAATAAAAATTTTATTTTTTGCACTTTAATTTCTTGCTTTTTATTTTTATTGTAATTTAATTTCTACACTTTAATTATTACTTTTTATTTTATTGCAAGTAGATGCTAAGATCTAATTAGTAGATCTTAGTACCAAGTTTAAATTTTTGCATCTTTTAATTTTTATTTTTAATCTTCTGACTTCACTTTTGATTCCAAAACTCAAATCATTTTCTTTTTCTTTTTAAAAATCAAAGATTTCAAATCTAAAATACTATCTTCCCTATGGATTCGACCCAACTCACTGCTATCTACGCATTTTTAATGATTTTAAGAAGTCGGATTAAACTGATAAATACGGTGTCTTAATGACAACATCGCATTCCTATCAAAGTGGCACTCTCAAGTCTTGAAAATATGAGGAAATAGGTCATGGAAAGATAGGAGCGAGCTGGAAGAGAAATCAGCTCTCCTAGCATAGTTCAAAAACTGGACCAGCTCACCCTGAGACTGAGCCAACTAAGTTGAAAACTGAACTGGCTCAGTTCAGGATTGGGTCAGCTAGGTCTCAGAGAAAAATTCAGATGGAGAGTAGTATTTTCGGGACTACAGATACGATACACAACTAGGTTGACTCAGTCTAGGACTATACCAACCCAGTCGTAGGTTAGCCGGCTCAATCTAAAATCAGACCGACTTAATTTTTATGGGTTATTATTTTGTGTACATGGGTTGTTTGGGTTTGAAAAGTTTTTCTATGATCTTGGGCTTGATCCTTTGAAAAGTATTTATATTGAAAATAGATCAAGATTGTAGTGGGGCTGAGATATACTTAATAAAAACTCTTTTCTTCCAAAAATCTTTTCTTCTCTTCTTCTCTATTTCTTGAATTGTTTGATCGTGCTTCCACAGTAATCTCTAAGAGGTTCTTTTTTGTTGCTTGGTTGATCACCAGCGGCCATGCCAATCCATGTGGAAAGAGAGCGTATTCTCAATAATTGGTATCAGATGGTGTTGCATGGAAGAAAGGAAGATATATAGGATTTACTATATTCAGGATCTGTTGCATCAGGTTTTATTCTAAAATTTTTAGTTTGCTTCGTGGTTGTCTCTAGATTGAGGTGGAGATTGTTTACACGGAGGAACAATGATATAAAAGTTTGAAAAGAGGATCTGGGGCTAGTTAGATCATCTTTGAAGGATAGTTTTACTGGTGTGTGTGATCGTGAAGGGTGTTAAGGATTTATTCTTGACTTGTTTAAAGTCATGGGATCGAGTGGATTCAAGATGGATTTTGAGAAGTTCAATGACAAGAGAAACTTTACCCTATGGCAGCAAAGAGTAAAGGACTTGTTGATTCAGTAGAGGATCTACAAGATCTTGATAAAAGAAAAGTCAGAAAAGATCAGTGCTAAGGATTGGAAAGAGTTGGAGGAAATTGCTTTTAGCACAATCCGAATGTGCTTGGCCGATCAGGTTTTGCCTGAGGTTTGCACAGAGACCATGGCAAAGGAGCTCTAGGAGAGATTGGAGAGTACATACATGGAAAAGAACATGACCAATAAGCTATGGTTAAAGAAATAGTTGTATAGTCTGAGGATGCCCGAAGGTGGAGATCTTGTTGCACATATCCAAAGATTCAATTAGGTATGTTCTGAGGTGATGAGTTTGGATGTTAAGATCGATGAGGAGGATCGAACGTTGCTGCTATTATGTTTTCTTCCAGCTTCGTATGATGGTTTCATAACAACTTTAGTTTATGGAAAGAAGATCCTAAACTATGAAGAGGTTGTTGGTGTGCTTAGATCAAATGAACAAAGAAAAAGGATTTGCAAGGGAGACCCTAAGTCTGAGATCTTAGCTGTGAATGAAAGATAGAAAAGATCAAAAAAGAAGGCAAGAAAAAAATTCAAGGGCAGGTCAAAGTCTTGAGATTAGAGGAAGATGATATTGAAATATTATAAATGTCATCAGCTTGGACACCTGAGGAGAGATTGTCCCCTTATGAGATCAAAAAAAGGGAAGGCCAGCAAAGAAGATGATACAACTTCTGTGAGTAGTGAAAAAGATCTGCTAGTTGTATTAGATGGATCTACAGAGTGCGATGCTATGTGGATATTAGATTCAACATGCTCGCACCACTATACTTCTTATCAAGAGTGATTTGCTACCTATTAGAAGATCGATGGTGGAAGTGTCAGCCTCGAAGATGATCACCCATGCAAAGTAGCTAGAGTTGGTTCTATCAGGATGAGGATGTACGATGGGATCATTCGTACATTATCAAACATCAGACATGTACCGAAGCTAAAAAAGAATTTGATCTCTTTGGGCTACTTAGAGGAGCAAGGTTATGCTTTTAGTAGCCAGGCTGGGAGTGGATATCTAAAAATTTTCAACAAAGCTTTGGTGGTGATGAGAGGTAGAAGATTGAGCAACAATCTTTACAGAATGGAAGGCTTAGTGGTGAATGATAGTGCAAAGGTGCTAGTAGTGGCATAGAAAGAGTAGATTTTATATCAGTTATGGTACTATTGGATGGGTCATATGAGTGATCGTGGGCTCATAGAACTAAGCAAAAGAGGTATGATCCTAGTCCTAAAGAAGGAGGGCACGGATCTTTGTGAGCCGTGCATCTTTGGCAAGCAGCATAGGGTGAAGTTTGCTAGAAGTACCAAGCACAGCGAGAGAGTGCTAGATTTAGTGCACTCGAATGTGTGGGGACCAATCCTGTATCAGTTAGAGGTGGGGTAAAATACTTTATCACTTTCATTGATGATTTCTTAAGGAAGATGTGGGTTTATAGGATCAGAGAAAAATCAGAGGTATTTGCCTAGTTTAGAGCCTGGAGAGCTGAGGTAGAAAAGGAGTCAGGAAGATAGGTGAAGTGTCTGAGGTCGGATAATAGAGAAGAGTATACAAGCCTGGAGTTCAGGAGGTACTATGAGAAAAATGGCATCAAACACCATTATATGGTGAAGATGACTCCCCAGCAGAATGGTATCATGGAAAGGATGAACTGGACACTGATCGAGAAGGCATGGAGTTTGAGGCTACAGATGTCACTCTCAAAGTCCTTTTGGGATGATGCTTTAATTTTTTCTTATTTTCTTGTGAATAGGTCCCCTCATCGTAAGCTAAATGGAGGCATTTCAAAGGAGGTCTGGAGTGGGAAGAAGGTGAAGCTTGGCCATCTAAAAGTCTTCAGTTGCACAGCCTATGCAAATATGGAGGCAATCAAGAGGAGCAAATTGGATCCAAAATCTCAAAAGATAACATTTATAGGATATCCACAAGGAGTCAAAGGATACCTACTGTGGGACTCTCAGGCATAGAAGTCAGTGATCAGCAAGAATGTTATCTTTGATGAAAAGAGCATCTTGAGGAAGTCTAGGATAGATGGAACTGGAGAAACAAAGGTGAACAGTGGTGGTCAGTCAGAGAATGATGGCATGCAGATTACATCCACTTACAGGAGTATTCCTGTTGAGGTGGAGCTAGGCAAAAATGTATTCTCATATTGAAAATCAGCATGGAGGGCTGGCAATTCAGACAGATGTGTAGGAGTAACCACAGACATCATGCAGAGATATGCTAGTGGGAGTGGCTTTGCACAAGCCCCAGCATACTATTAGAAGGCTAGTCAGATATGGCATTGATGAGGTTATCCCCTATGCACTCATCACTACTAATGGAGATTCAGAGAATTATGCAAAGGTTATGAGAGTGAGGATTATGATTCATGGATGTAGGCCATGATGGAGGAGATGGAATCACTTGAGAAGAATCAGACGTGACAGCTGGTGGATCTTTTAGAGGGTGCTCGACCTATTGGCTTAAAGTGGGTATTCATAAAAAAAAGATCCCTTCAGAATAAGGTGGAGTCAGATTCAAAGCAAGAATGATAGCAAAGGGATACTCACAAAGAAAAGGAATTGACTATACAGAAATTTTTTTTCCTGTGGTGTGTCATACATCTATTCAAGCTTTGTTGTCACTGATGGCACAGCATAACATGGATTTGGAACAGATGGATGTGAAGACAGCCTTCCTTCATGAGACTTTAGAGGAAAGAATCTACATGAAGCAGCTAGATGGTTTCATAAAGATGGGATAGGAAGAAAAGGTGTGTTTACTCAGGAAGTCTTTATATGGCTTGAAACAATCCCCTCGTCAGTGGTATCGAAGGTTTGATAGCTTTGTCTTGAGCCTGAATTTCAGTAGATGTGAACATGATTGCTGTGTCTACATCAAGAATGTAGATGAGGAGGATGCTCTATACCTATTACTGTATGTAGATGATATACTCATAGCCAGTAGAAGCATGGATGCTGTAAAAAAGTTAAAAAGAGCATTATCATCTGAGTTTGAGAAGAAGAATTTGGGTCCAGCTGAGAAAATCCTTGGAATGAAGATTTGTAGAGATAGGTGTAAAGGAGTGCTCCATTTATCATAAGGAAAGTATGTCCAGAAAGTTCTAGAGAGATTTGAAATGGAGAAGACCAAATCTACAAAGATGCCATTATCAAGCCATATATCTTTCTCCAAGTTACAAAGCCTCCAATCAGAAGAGAAGAGAGAGTATATAGAACGAGTCCCTTATGCAAATGCTGTAGGTAGTGTGATGTACACTATGGTATATTGTAGACCAAATCTAGCACATATAGCGAGCACAATTAGTAGATACATGGCTAACCCTAGCAAGAAATACTGGAAAGCATTAAAATAGATATTGAGATATCTGCATGAAACAAGGAATTATGCTTTGGTGTTTGGTGGGCAGTCAAAAAAATTTGGAGAACAATCTGTGAAGATGTGTGAAGGTTCAGGTTCTTTGGAAGGATTTGTTAATGTAAATTATGCTAGTGATCTTAATACAAGAAGGTCTACTATTGGATACCTCATCTGAGTATATGGTGGATCGGTGTCTTGGAGATCAATCCTTCAGCCAATCACAGCCTTGTCTACCATAGAGGTCGAGTACATTATGTTAGATGTGTGCCCTAGAAGCCAGATTGACTGATACTTATTAAATACTATCTAAGGGTATTTTTATAATTTTGACTTAAAATTAATTAAAAAATTATTTATTCTATCATATTGTATACTAAAGTATCTATGATACATCCATTGAGTTAATAGGTATGATAACACATATTCTCAAGAGTTAAAAATTTAAGGCATGTATTATCATAATTAATTCATAAATTGCTTTCAATCGTAGGATCATCATGAGGATGGTGATAGATCTAAAAGATCGGTGTACGATTGCTTTCTTAGGTTAGATGACTCTCGAATCTACGATGTGGAGACATCGGAGTGAGAGTATAGGTATTGATTAGAGAACGAGGGCACTGAGCATGACCACCTCGAGCAGTCATAAGGGAGTCTACCTTCTCGTCGATGACTAGCTCGATGCTATAGTCATGTATCTGGTTTTTTAATTTGAGGTGCATCGATAATTCATCTTGAGGGTGTTCTAGTTTGACTACACCATAACTCGGTCTCCTAACTATTCAGAATCCTGAGGTGTATGTTGGCTATAGCATGTTCATCATAGGAATTGGATCGCACCAAGATGGGATCTATCAACCTCGGTAAAGGAGTAGTCCTATGATGATCATAAGATCGAGTCCTAAATCCCATGGCCATGGTAGTGTAAAATAATAGAAAGGAGTTTCTATTAGGATTTCACATTGGACTCGAATCGAATGATTCATTCATATGATGGGTGTTGGGTTTGACGAGCACATCTTAACCATAATCCCATCGAGATTCATGATAGAAGAATCCAATCACACAGGTAGCTGCATCGAGAGGTTCGCTATTCAATTTTGATGGGTTGCCATCATATACTGCTAGGTGTCACTGGTGGATTTTGGGATCAATTAGAATTATCATAATAATCAATGATTTTAATTAGGTGAATCAGAAGAGTTCTGGTACATCAAAAGGTGTTTTGATGATATCAATGATGGAGATCATGACATGTTCTATTATTATATAGAACTAAATCTAACTGGATCATACAAATAAGAATTTAGATCTGGATGTGAACAATTGAGCTAACCCAGTTTGAATGATTTGGATTAGATCCAATTAGGTTCAAGAAAATCGTGCTAGCACACGATTGAGCCCAACATTCTCCTTCTGTAGTCTTTCTAGATCATCTTGACTAAGCCAAATTGGATTTGGCTCACCCAGGAGCCTTGTATAGGTTTGTCCTAGTCTAACTAGAACTTATCTAGGTCAGAAAAGTCTTATCCTAACCTGATCTAGGCTTGTCCTAATCCATCGGATGGAAATAGGACAAGACCTGCTAATTTGTGAAAGTATTTGGACAAGGCATATCCGAAAACTCTATAAAAATTTATCTTGATCAGACTGAATCTTGTCCTAGTCTAATCAAGACTTGTCCTAAATCCCATAAGATGGGAACAAGACAAGAGTTATCTTTGCCATATTAGAGCTTGTCCTAAAATCATAGGATGAAATTTGGACAAGCATCTCCTAAAAATTCTAGATGGATTTTTCTTGATCTAACTGGACCGAGTCCTACTCTGTTCAAGACTTGTTCTAACTTGATTAGGACTTAACATGGATCCATTGGATGGGACTTGAAAAGGTTTTTTCTTAATTCTATAAGATGGGAATAGGATAAGGGTCAAATGTTGACCCAGTATGCAGGAAAGAAGAGATATGGCGTATGCGTCCTAGAATTTATTTGAGGGCGCACATCCATATGGAATTTATGTGGAGTTTGTGAGCACACGCCCCTTTATGATGTGTGCATCTGATGGATAAGAGAAGGCACCCATTCAAATTTGATTTGACTGGTCAAAGCATTTGAATTTAATTCAAATGTCTAGGAAGATAAGAGTTTGCGCCATCTACTCATCTTATCCTTTATTCCATGCCATATTTTTGAGTTTTGTGCGACAAAATATAGAAAAAATATGGTGTGGGGCATGGAGATCAAGGAGGAGTCCTTCTGCATGTTAAACTTTGATCTGTTCAAAGTTATATGCAAAGGGACTCTTGATTAGGTCTATAAATAGGGCCCTACGCAAGCTATTGTGCATCACCATTTCTCTACGGTGAAGCCCTACCAAAATATTCATCTCCACACCTCCCTCATTTGATTCCCTCCTTCTTCTCCATACCTAAGAGTTGGGTAAAACCTGCAAGCAAAGATTAAGTCCCGTTGGCGCGAAGATCAGCGAGAGACAATGGTGTTCGTGAGATGAACGCGCAGCCTTCGGAGTTTATTTTGAAGGTTCTATAGGAAGACATCAGATCTGATCTTTGGAGATTAGATCCAGAAGGAGGAGACTTTTAGATCTGACTTGAGTGGATACTGATAGAGGCCAAGTACATGTTGTTAGATATATGTGCCCTAGAAACCAGAATTGGCTGACACTTGTAATACACTTCTAGGAGCAAAATTATAATTTTAACTATAATTAATAAAATAGATTATTTTCTATCATATATGTGTATTTAGTGTCTGTGATACATCCTTTGAGTTAATGGTAATGATAATTCATATTTTCAAGAGTTGAAAATTTAAGACATGAATAATTATTATTAACTCATAAAATACTCCCGACCATAGGATCATCACGAGGATGGTGATTGATCTGGAAGGTTGGTGTATAATCGCTTCTCTTTAGTAGATGAGTCTTGAGTCTACGGTGTGGAGACATCGGAGCGAGAATATAGATTCTCGTTAGAGAACGAGGGCACTAAGCATGACCACCTCGAGTAGTCATTAGGAAGTCTACCTTTTCGTCAATGACTGACTCGATGCTACAGTGGTGTGTCTAGTTCTTTGACCTGAGGTGCATCGACAGTTCACCTTGAGGGTGTTATAGTTTGACTACACCATAACTCGATCTCCTAGCCATTCGAAATCCTGAGGTGTATGTTGGCTATAGCATGTTCATTGTAGGAACTGGATTGCATCAAGATGGAATCTATCTACCTCGGTGGTAGAGGAGCAGCCCTATGATGATCATGAGAATCAAGTCCAGAAGCCCATGGCCATGGTAGAGTGAAATAATAGAAAGAGTTTCTATTTAAATTTTCACATCGGACTTGAATCGAATGATTACATCATATGACAGAAACTAGGGTTTGACGAGTTCACCTTAACCCTAATCTGATCGGAGCTCAAGATAGAAGAACTTAATCACATAGGTAGCTGCACCAAGAGATTTGCATTCAGCTCTGATGGGTTGCCACCATATACTGCTAGGTGTCACTGGTGGATTTTGGGAGCAATTAGAATGATTTAGGTGATCGATCATTCAAGCTGTTCGAATCAAAAGAGTTCTGATCCATCGAAAGGAGTTTTGATGATGTCGATGATAGAGATCATAATATATCCCATTACCATATAGAACTGAACCTAACTGGGTCACACAAACAAGGGTTTGAATCTGGTGATCATCAATTAAACTGATCTAGTTCAATTGATCTGAGTGAGATTCAATTAGGTTCAAGGAAATCGTGCTAGCACTCGATTGAGCCTAACGTTCTTCTTTTACTATCATAAATAGTTGTCCTGACTGAGCCAAAGGAGTTTGTGCTCGATCAAAGGCCTTCAGTTGGTTTGATTGGAGCCTATCCAGGTCAGAAAAGGGTTGTCTTATTTTGTAAGATAATACCTACCATTTTTGGTCACCTGCCATTGACTGGTCAAATGTTGACGATTGATATTTTGACTTCTGTCCATGTGTCGTGCACCTATTGGAGAGCTGGTGGGGGCTTATCCCCCTACCAGAACCTAGCAAGGAGGAGGGCACATGCCAAGTTTGAGGTGCCCAGGAGTCCCTATTGGA
Source organism: Cocos nucifera (assembly GCA_006176705.1). Taxonomy (NCBI): domain Eukaryota; kingdom Viridiplantae; phylum Streptophyta; class Magnoliopsida; order Arecales; family Arecaceae; genus Cocos; species Cocos nucifera. The sequence goes on from QRFJ01001649.1 coordinate 334,458, forward strand.
CAGAGACTCCATCTCCTTATTGGATTCTGATTAGACTCCTCCTAAGAACCAACTTTGATTGGTCTTAGGTGCCATCTAAGGATGAATCCAAGGGACTCTATTTCCATCAATCAGATTTAGATCTAATTTCACAAAGGTTGTGATTGGTTGGGATGAAGAGGAGTTGGATCACGCATAGTCTATAAATAAGACCCTGCGCCCAACTCAAGGAGTATCTCAGAAATGCAATTCATAATGCCCCAAGGCTGCCTCTCTCTTCCTCCTCCATGCCGAGTCCATCATCTCCCTCTCCTCTCCACGTCCAAAGTAGTTTGGGATCCAGTTGGTGCAATCTAGGCGAGAGAAAGGTGACAGAAAGTTAGAAGGCTGCACTACTGCAAAAGACAACTGTTGATCTTCAAAAGCCATTTTGAAGATCCTCCAAATCAGATTTAGATCTAATTTTTAGAGATGTGATAGAGAAGAAGAGGATCTCCAGATCCAGCCCAAGTGGATACCGATAGAGGCCAGGCACTTGCATGGCTAGATCCAAAACCTTCCACTGCTTACAGGATCATCAACGGGTAATAGGATTACCCTACATCAAGGTAAATTAAATTTGATTTAATTTATCTATATTTTATTTTTATTATTAGAATAGTAAAAATTAGATCTGAAATATCCCAGATTTGATTCAGATCAAAGAAAAAAATTTTGAAATATATCTCTTGATTCGATCAAATCTGAATGAACCTGGTCCAGAAAATCAGAATTTTTCTTCACGTGCGTGGCTCAATTAGAATCTCGGATCCATTGTCAGATCATCATAATGGATAAACAGTTTACTCGATCAGGTGATAACTATTATCACTATTTTTATTTTTATTTTATTTCAAATTTTAGATCAATCTAATTAGATCTAAGAACTCTCAGATCTAATCAGATCATAAAAATTTTTTAAAAATTATTCTGCTGTAAATCTAATCCGATCAGATGCATCCTGTGGTAGCAAAATCAGTTCTTTTCTTTGACTGGTATCAGAGCCAGATTGCTGCTTCCAAATCTATCTTTAGATTGATCTAAAATTATTTTTTATGATCTGATTATTTGATTTTTAGATGTTACATAAGATGTAATTAGATTTGAAATAAAGAATTGCATGTTTTAAATATATATGTTTGACATAAACAATGCATGCTCTAGTCTAGATCTGCTATTCTATATCATGATAGTTTTCAAATATATTTTAGATTAGATCTGATTTAATTTTTTATGATTTGATCATTTACATTTTAGATGTTAAATTAGATATAATTAGATCTGAAACATAAGATCTAATTTAAAATTTTGATATATGTGATATAGGCAGCATATGTCTTGACTAGATCTCTAGTTTAATCTCATAGTCTAGATAAAAAATTTTATGAAATATTCATTTAATTTTTTGAAGATTATGTGATTAGATTAGTTAAATTTTAGATATTATATACGATATAATTAGATCTGAAAGCATGAGATGCATTTAAAATTTTCATATGTATGACATATGCAATGCATGTCTAGACTAGTTATATAGATATATACCATGAGTAGTCTAGATTAAAATTTTTTATGATGAGATCATTTAAAATTTTAGTTTCAGATATTACATTAGATGTAAACATATCTAAAACATAAATTTAAATATTAAATTTGATACATGAGATGTATGCAAAGCATGTATAGATTAGATCTTAAATCATGTAATAGTTATATATTATTCCTATGGCTGCTCGGAGCCACAGCCGTAGATCCGATCTCTTGCATGAACTTGGATGTTAATCCAGCAAATTGAAGAAGATCTAAGAAAGATGAGAAAAGCTAAGGTTTTGGTGTTGGAACCAGAGAGACTAAAAAAGAGAGTTAGGGAGAAAAGTTTAATTGTATTCCCTTCTTCTTGTAAAAGTTTCAATGTCTTGGTTTCTATACCCTAGAGTTTCCACATGAACCCTAATAAACCATAGCTTAAAAACTCCCTTAGGCTAACCCAATATATGAAAGCACTCACCGAGCCCAAGTCTCACATGCTCTCATCCCCTAGATCTAATCCCAACCCATACATGAATTAGCCCCCTTAAGACTTCTCAAACCAGGCCTTAATGATGGATATATAAAGTATAGCAGTGAAATTAAAGGCAATGAGATATGTTAAGTGAATAAAGTAAATAAGTAATGCAAGCATGAAAAGCTAGAAATTAAAGCACACTACAAATACACAAAAACTTATAGTGGTTCAGTGCAACCCGCACCTACATCCACTCTCCAAGCTTTTCTTGAAAATTTTACTATAATTCCACTAATTACAATGTGTTTATATTTTGGACTCACAAACAAATCTAGTCGATTTTCAATAGGAGTACCAACCAAAACCTTACACCGTTAGTTTTTTGGGTTCATTAATAATGCAGTTGATTTTTTGGATCAACCAACCAAAATCTATAATATCCAATTTTAGGCTTGGACAAGCCTAATCTTCAAGTTTCTTTTTCCTAAAGAAACTTATAAAGAAATAAAATACAAGAATGCAAAAGTTCAGCACAAAAGAAAAATAAAAAATATAAATTCTTTGAAGCTTGAAGAAGTTGCTAAATATATGCTTTTTTGAAGCTTCACTTCTTTTCAAATGATGCTTGAGAGGTTGTACTAGATGTTGGAGAAGATATCTCTTAATTGCTTTCTGATTTTACAGCTTGGTTCCTCTCTTTTCTCTCTTCTTTTGATATGCAATGGAGCTCACCCAAATCTAAATTTTTTTCACTTATTCCCTCTTAATCTTTTCTTCTCTTATGTCTTCCTTTTATTTTCCACAAGTTCTATGGCCTTTGAACTTATTTCCAGTCGTTTATAGCCATTGGAGATAAAAAAATAGTCATTGAAAACTTTTTCTGAGCGAAGATAGGCTTTTGCAGAACTAGTCGTTAAAGGCTATTAGACATAGTCGAGCTGGCTCAATTTTGGCTTAGATCTGGCTCAAGCTGATAGAGCTGGCTTGATTCTATCTAGAGCTGACTCAAATTATAAAACTCAAAAAATTAATTTTCTATCATCTCGAGAGAGCTGGCTCGAATCCAAATCGAGCTAGCTCGAATAGCAGAATAGAAAAACACCTTTTCTGCCATCCTGAGAGAGCTGGCTCGGATCCAAATCGAGCTGGCTCGATTAGCAGAATAGAAAAATATCTTTTCTACCATCTTGAGAGAGCTAGCTTAGATCCAATTAGAACATACTCGGCTACATGCCAAATCAAAATATCAATCTTGTTTTATGCCAGAGCTTGCTCTATTCTTGGATGGGTCACCTCTAAATTTTTTAACTTCATTTTTCTTCATTGCTTGACCTTCCAAACTTGAACTTCTTGATCCTAAATCTTTCAAATGATATTTGTTTCTTCCTCTTTCATTTTTTTATAATGAGCCATCCAAATTTATGAAAACTTCTTCTTTTAAATGCTTTGGCTTAACATCTTGAGAGAATTTCTTCCAAAGATAATTTCTTCAATGTAAGCATTTAAGAAATCCTATATTCATTCTTGAAACATATGATTAATAACATTTTTACTCAATATTTTATGATCATCAAAATCAATCATAGGATCAACAATCTCTTCCTTTTTGATGATAATAAAACTTTGAGTATATACACAATAAAAATAAATAATGTATTTCAATATATTTTGCCAATATATATCATGAAGTACTAGATCAAACACATGAATGCACACTTCATGAAAGTACTTAATAACTCTTTAGTTTATTACACATATTTAGTGTTAGATATATGTGCCCTAGAAGCCAGAATTGGCTGACACTTGTAATACACTTCTAGGGGCAAAATTGTAATTTTAACTAAAATCAATAAATGGGTTATTTTCTATCACATATGTGTATTTAGTGTTTGTGATACATCCTTTGAGTTAATGGCAATGATAATTCATATTTTCAAGAGTTGAAAATTTAAGACATGAATAATCATTATTAACTCATAAATTGCTCCTGACCATAGGATCATCACGAGGATGGTGATTGATCCGGAAGGTTGGTGTACAATCGCTTCTCTTTAGTAGATGAGTCTTGAGTCTATGGTGTGGAGACACCGGAGTGAGAGTATAGGTACTCGTTAGAGAACGAGGGCACTGAGCGTGACCACCTCGAGTAGTCATTAGGGAGTCTACCTTCTCGTCAATGACTGACTCGATGCTGCAGTAGTGTGTCTGGTTCTTTGACCTGAGGTGCATCGGCAGTTCACCTTGAGGGTGTTATAGTTTGACTACACCATTACTCGGTCTCCTAGCCATATGGAACCCTGAGGTGTATGTTGGCTATAGCATGTTCATTGTAGGAACTGGATGGCATCAAGATGGAATCTATCTACCTCGGTGGTAGAGGAGCAGCCCTATGATAATCATGAGAATCAAGTCCAGAAGCCCATGGCCATGGCAGAGTGAAATAATAGAAAGAGTTTCTATTTAGATTTTCACATTGGACTCGAATCGAATGATTACATCATATGACAGAGACTAGGGTTTGACGAGTTTACCTTAACCCTAATCTGATCGGGGCTCAAGATAGAAGAACTTAATCACACAGGTAGCTGCACCAAGAGGTTCGCATTCAGCTCTGATGGGTTGCCACCATATACTGCTAGGTGTCACTGGTGGATTTTGGGAGCAATTAGAATGATTTAGATGATCGATCATTCTAGCTGTTCGAATCAGAAGAGTTCTGATCCATCGAAAGGAGTTTCGATGATGTCGATGATAGAGATCATGACATATCCCATTACCATACAGAACTGAACCTAACTGGGTCACACAAACAAGGGTTTGAATCTGGTGATCATCAATTGAACTGATCTAGTTCAATTGATCTGAATGAGATTCAATTAGGTTCAAGAAAATCGTGCTAGCACTCGATTGAACCTAACGTTCTTCTTTTGCTATCATAAATAAGTTGTCCTGTCTGAGCCAAAGGAGTTTGTGCTCAATCAGAGGCCTTCATATGGTCTGACTGGAGGTTGTCCAAGTCAGAAAAGGTTGTCTTATTTTGTAAGACATTACCTGCCATTTTTGGTCACCTGCCATTTCTTGTTCTTTGACTTTGGTCAAAAGTCTACCTTTGACTGGTCAAACGTTGACCATTGACACTTTGACTTTTGACCACATGTCATGCACCTATTGGAGAGCTGGTGGGGGCCTGTCCCCCTGCCAGAACCTGGCAAGGAGGAGGGCGCACGCCACCCTAGGCGTGTGCCCAAGTTGGAGGCGCCTAGGAGTCCTTGTTGGACAAGGACTCCATCCTCCCTTTTTGGATTCCAATTAGAGTTCTTCTAAGAACCAACTTTGACTGGTCTTAGGCACCCTCTAAGGAGGAATCCAGGGGACTCTATTCCCACCAATCAGATTTAGATCTGATTTCACAAAGGGTTGTGATTGGTTGGGAAGAAGAGGAGTTGGATCACAGTTAGTCTATAAATAAGACCCTGTACCCAACTCAGAATTGATGATTGAAATCAAGAGTTTCCATACGCCCCAAGGCTGCCTCTCCCCTCCTTCTCCATGCCAAACCACCTTCTCCCCTTGCTCTCCACGTCCAAAAGGAGTTTTGGATTTTTGGTTGGTGCGATTCAGATCAAGAGAAAGGCGATCAAAAGCAAGAAGGCTGCGCTGCTGCAAAGGACGACTGCTGATCTTCAAAAGGAGTTTTGAAGATCCTCCAGATCAGATCCAGATCTAATTTTTGGAGATGTGATAGAGAAGAAGAGGATCTCCAGATCCAGCCTGAGTGGATACCGGTAGAGGCCAGGCGCTTGCGTGGCTAGATCCAGAACCTTCCGCTGCATACAGGATCATCAACAGGGTAATAGGATTACCCAAATCAGGTAAATTAAATTTGATTTAATTTATCTTATTTTATTTTATTTATTAAAATAATAAGAATTAGATCTAAAATATCTAGATCTGATATAGATCAAAGAAAAAATTTTTGAAATATATCTCTTGATCTGATCAGATCTGAACGAACCTGGACCGGGAAATCAGGATTTTCCTTCAACTGGTATCAGAGCCATGGTTCTAAAAATATTTAGATCTGAATTTTAAATTTATTTTAATTAGAAAAATAATTGATTTTAGATGTCACATGAGATGTGATCAGATCTGAAATCAGAAAAAATTAAAATTAAATGATTAGGATCTAAGATTAGAAGATATGCATGACTAGTTCTAGAATAGAATAGTTCTATAGAATAGTCTTGCATGTTTTCAATTTAATTTGATTAACCCATATTTTAGATCCATTTATTTACTATTTTTTGATATTATAATGGTTATAATAACATCTAAAAAATAGCAAATAAAATTATTTAATTTTAAACATCATATGAGATGTGATTGATGCATGTCTAGACTAGTTGTAGAATAGTTCTACATAGTTGTCTAGATTAGGATTTATTTTGATAAGATCAATTTAAATCTAATTTTTAGATTATTATGAGATAATTTAGATCTGAAAAATATGCATGATTCGATACATGAGATGTATGCAAAATATGCCATGATTAGATCTACTTTGTATATGAGATATATGATATAGATCTGATACTATTTTGTAGTATTGAATGTTCCTGATTAAGGCGTTCCTCTTGGCCGTCCGGTCATAAGAACGAAGAAGGGTTTAAAGGCCCTCTCTTTCCATTCGATGGGGTGTTCTTATGATGTGTAGGGGTGCTGCGTGTTCGTCCTTAATCAGAAACCCAAAACTTACTTTCTGCAAAACCCTAGATCCTGAAACCCTAGGATTTATTGTGCATATTTTGTTTATGAACCCTACTTAATTAAGAATTAAGTTTATGGAATATTAATTAGGTCTAAAATTGAGAATTTCAGATCTAAGACATATTCATAATACTGGGTTCGGGCTTGGGTAGCTCAATTAGGTCTAAGCGGTTGATCAAACCGAATCAAGAGTTGGTTAGATGGGATCAACAATGCTTAAATTGACCAGCCTAATAGGATTAAGTCTGGGTCAAGATCGAGTCACGATCAAGCAAGACCTAATTAGGCTCAGAGGTTAGAGTCTGGATTGTAGGCTAACCCAATTGGTTCTGACTCAACAATTTGGTGTCTAAGGTAAGTTTGGCACATACGACCGACTGGTTTTTAATTGGAAGCTACTCGACCTGAATGCATTCTTGTACGAGTTAATGGCATATTCCTTCCACCGGTCTCACTTACCTGGCCATATCTGTTGACACAGTTCTGATCTGAGGTGGTCAATAATCCGAGCTAACCCATGCCACTAGGTTAGTCATAATTGTTATGACTAAGCCAAGTCTAGTTTAATGAGACCTGAATCAATTCTCCCTAAGAAAAGATTAAGTCTGAGGTCTTCCACCATTGTAGATGTGCGGGCCCTTCCCGGGGTTGATTGTTCTCGGCTGGATACAGTGGCTCAGTTGCACCGGGAAAGATGCAACCATGTCTATTAGGCATTGGATGCTATGGGCTGGAGGATGAGTTGGGCTCAATATTTTGGATACGGTGAGAGACTCAATTAGGAACCCAGTCTATGCAAATGGTGGGTCTGACTTAACTAAGGAGTGGATCAATATTTCGGATACGGTGAGATTCATGAATTAGAGACCAAGTTTGGGTGCACCATGATTAGAGAATCATTGAACAAGAGTTGTTCACTCATTGGCTAACCCATCACCAATAACTGTTAGGTGAGGTGATGAGTCAGTTGGTGAGACCGCACCACCCACTAGAAATCATTAATCGTGGAGATTTTCGCATCTCTACAGAGGGAGTGTAGGGATCCGAGAAAATAGTGGGAGCTAATTTGTTTAAAAATAAAATCCCTAAATAAATTGGTCAAGTCAAAATTACAATATCTAACTAGAATCTTTGACTCTCTACAGGAAAAATGTCTGCGTCCAACCCATTGGCACGTATCCTGGACACACATAGACTGACCGGACCCAATTATAAAGATTGGCTCAGGAACTACAAAATTATTTTGGGTTCTGAGAAGTTAACCCATGTTTTGGACCAGGACCCTCCCACCTTACCAGCCCGTCCATCTGTTGAACAGAGAGCGTCTCTGAAAAAATGGATAGACGAAGATAATAAGGCCAGATATTACATGTTGGGCTCGATGTCTGATGAGCTCCAGCGCCAACATGAGGATATCGGGACTGCTCGCCAAATGTTGGCTCACCTGCAGGAGATGTTTGGTGAACAGAGTCGCGCAGCCAAATATCAAGTCACGAAATGACTTTTTAAGGCTAAGATGCGTGATGGGCAGTCAGTCCAAGATCACTGTCTGACAATGATCAAGGACATGGAAGAGCTTGAGAAGCTCGGTGTGAAGTTGGACTTGGACCTGCAGAACGATATTATTCTGCAATCCTTGACTGATGCATATGGGCAATTCATCATGAATTACCACATGCATAAACTTCAGAATTCCTTGGCCGAATTAATGAATATGCTGGTTACCGCTGAGCTTTCTATGAAAGGTTCTAAAGGCTCAGTTCTTGCTATGGAACGGACTTCTTCCAAAAGAAAGTCTTATGGAAAGAAAAAGAAGTCTGTGAAAAAGCAAAAGGTGGAAGGATCAAAGAAGAAGAAGGCAGAGCCGAAGAAAAAGGCCGATGTCAAAGGAAAGTGTTTCCATTGCAACAGCGACGGCCATTGGAAGCGGAACTGCCCTACTTACCTGGCCACCCTGAAGAACAAGAAGGAAGGTCCTTCTGGAGGTATGCTCGTTATTGAGTCTAACCTTACGGTTTCTTCTGCATCCAGTTGGGTGCTTGACTCTGGTTCTAGTGCTCATCTGTGCACTTCTATGCAGGGTCTTGAGGATAGCAGGAGGCTGAGGGATGGAGACATGATCCTACGCATCGGTAATGGAGCAAGAGTTGCTGCAGTAGCCGTGGGAACATACCCTCTTCGATTACCATCTGGTTTAGACTTAGTTTTGAAAGACTGTTATTTTGTGCCTGCAGCTAGCAGGAATTTGATTTCTGTTTCATGCTTAGCACAAGAAGGTTATGTGATCACCTTCTTTAAGGACCATTGTAACATTCTTTATGAAAGAAATAAAATTGCAAATGGTTTCCTTATTAATGGTCTTTATCAGCTACATATTGATGTACCTATTCTTAACTATCGAGCAAAACGTGAATGCCAAACGACCTAGGGATAGTCCAAACGACAGATATCTATGGCACCTGAGATTAGGTCATATAGCAGAAGATAGGATCAACAAATTGGAGAAAAATGGGCTATTGAGTCCATTGACTTCCGAGTCATATCCAACTTGTGAATCTTGTCTTCAAGGCAAAATGACTAAACTCCCTTTTGTAGGACATGGGGAAAGGGCCACAGATCTCCTTGCCCTAGTACATACTGATGTGTGCGGCCCATTTGATGTGCCGGCTAGAGGCAATTTTGTCTACTTCATTACCTTTACCGATGATCTGTCTAGGTATGGGTATGTGTATCTTATGAGACACAAGTCTGAAGCTTTTGAAAAGTTCAAAGAATTCAGACATGAAGTAGAAAAACAAACTAGGAAAACCCATTAAGGTTCTTCGATCAGATCGAGGAGGTGAATACCTTAGCCGGGAATTCCTAGACTATCTAAAGAAAAATGGCATAGTCTCTCAATGGACTCCACCAGGAACACCTCAACTCAACGGGGTTTCAGAATGGAGAAATCGGACTCTATTGGATATGGTTCGATCCATGATGAGCTTCACAGACCTCCCTGATTTCCTTTGGGGACACTCATTGTTAACTTCAATCTATCTACTGAATAGGGTTCCCTCTAAAACCGTTCCTACCACACCGTATGAGATATGGCACGGTAAGAAACCAAGTCTGAGTCATCTCAGAATTTGGGGTTGTCCAGCTCATGTCAAAAGACAACAAGCGGACAAGTTAGAGTTTAGGTCCTTTAGAGCTCGATTCATAGGATATCCTAAAGAGTCATTAGGATACTATTTCTACATTCCAGAAGACCACAATGTGATTGTGAGTCGACATGCCATCTTTCTTGAAAAATAGTTTATTCAAGACAGCGGCATTGGAAAATAGATCAAGCTTGATGAGAAAGTCTCACAAGTGGAACGAGCTAAGGACCAATTGGAACCAAATCAGTTTGAGCCAATAAGAACACTACCTCCTCCACCTCGTAGATCGGAAAGAGTTTTCCCATCCCCCTGAAAGATACTTAGGTATTATTTCAGAGGAAGTAGAGGAAATGTTCCTCGTAGGTAATGGTGCTCATGGTGATGATCCCAAAACCTACAACGAGGCGATATCAGATATCGACTCCGAGAAATGGCTAGAGGCAATGCAGTCAGAAATTGACTCGATGCACTCAAACCAAGTCTGGACCTTGGTAGATCCACCAGAAGGTATAGTACCTATTGGGTGTAAATGGATCTTCAAGAGAAAGATTGGTGCAGATGGGAATGTGGAGACATTCAAGGCTAGACTAGTGGCAAAAGGTTATAGTCAACGCGAAGGCATTGACTATCAGGATACCTTTTCCCCAGTGGCTATGCTAAAATCCATCCGCACATTGCTTGCCGTTGCAGCCTATTTCGATTATGAAATATGGCAAATGGACGTGAAAACGGCATTCCTAAATGGATATCTTGAGGAAGATATCTATATGGAACAGCCGCTAGGTTTCACATCCAGTGATACTGATCACAAGGTTTGCAAGCTGCAAAGGTCCATATATGGACTTAAGCAAGCATCTCGGAGCTGGAACACTCGTTTCAATGATGTGATCAAAAAGTTTGGTTTCATCAAAAATGAAGAGGAACCATGTGTTTTCAAAAAGGTCAGTGGGAGCGCTGTTGTCTTCCTCGTATTGTACGTGGATGACATCCTCCTTATTGGGAATGATATTCCCATGTTGACGACAGTCAAAATATGGTTGTCCAAGGAATTCTCCATGAAAGACCTAGGTGAAGCATCCTTTATTCTAGGAATTAAGGTCTATAGGGATAGACCGAATAGGATGCTAGGACTTTCACAGAAGATGTACATAGAGGAAGTACTAAAGAGGTTTAGTATGGAAAACTCTAAGAGGGGATTAATACCCTTCAGACATGGTATTCATCTTTCCAAGAAGATGTGCCCTAGCACACCTGAGGAAATAGAACGCATGAGCAAGATCCCTTATGCTTCTGCAATAGGGAGCCTCATGTATGCCATGCTATGTACACGACCTGATATAGCCCATGCTGTGAGTGTCACAAGCAGATATCAGTCAAATCCAGGTGAAGAACACTGGACTTCTGTGAAATGTATCCTTAAGTACTTGAGAAGAACTAAGGATATAATGTTGGTCTTTGGTAATGGAGAACTCCAAGTCCAGGGATACACAGACTCAGATTTCATGTCTGATATAGATGATCGAAAGTCGACATCTGGCAGTCTGTTTGTGTGCAATGGTGGTGCTGTCAGCTGGAAGAGTTCCAAGCAAACGGTGATAGCAGATTCCACCATGGAAGCAGAATATATCGCTGCATCAGAGGC
>QRFJ01001649.1:347032-392007 GCA_006176705.1 Cocos nucifera
AATTTTAAATATCATATGAGATATGATTGATGCATGTCTAGACTAGTTGTAGAATAGTTCTACATAATTGTCTAGATTAGAATTTATTTTGATTAGATCAATTTAAATCTAATTTTTTAGATTATTATGAGATAATTTAGATCTAAAAATATGCATGATTCGATACATGAGATGTATGCAAAATATGCCATGATTAGATCTAATTTGTATATGAGATATATGATATAGATCTAAAACTGTTTTGTAGTATTGAATGTTCCTGATTAAGGCGTTCCTCTTGGCCGTCCGGTCATAAGAACGAAGAAGGGTTTAAAGGCCCTCTCTTTCCATTCGATGGGGTGTTCTTATGATGTGTAGGGGTGCTGCGTGTTCGTCCTTAATCAGAAACCCAAAACTTACTTTCTGCAAAACCCTAGATCCTGAAACCCTAGGATTTATTGTGCATATTTTGTTTATGAACCCTACTTAATTAAGAATTAAGTTTATGGAAATATTAATTAGGTCTAAAATTGAGAATTTTCAGATCTAAGACATATTCATAATACTGGGTTCGGGCTTGGGTAGCTCAATTAGGTCTAAGCGGTTGATCAAACCGAATCAAGAGTTGGTTAGATGGGATCAACAATGCTTAAATTGACCAGCCTAATAGGATTAAGTCTGGGTCAAGATCGAGTCACGATCAAGCAAGACCTAATTAGGCTCAGAGGTTAGAGTCTGGATTGTAGGCTAACCCAATTGGTTCTGGACTCAACAATTTGGTGTCTAAGGTAAGTTTGGCACATACGACCGACTGGTTTTTAATTGGAAGCTACTCGACCTGAATGCGTTCTTGTACGAGTTAATGGCATATTCCTTCCACCGGTCTCACTTACCTGGCCATATCTGTTGACACAGTTCTGATCTGAGGTGGTCAATAATCCGAGCTAACCCATGCCACTAGGTTAGTCATAATTGTTATGACTAAGCCAAGTCTAGTTTAATGAGACCTGAATCAATTCTCCCTAAGAAAAGATTAAGTCTGAGGTCTTCCACCATTGTAGATGTGCGGGCCCTTCCCGGGGTTGATTGTTCTCGGCTGGATACAGTGGCTCAGTTGCACCGGGAAGATGCAACCATGTCTATTAGGCATTGGATGCTATGGGCTGGAGGATGAGTTGGGCTCAATATTTCCGGATACGGTGAGAGACTCAATTAGGAACCCAGTCTATGCAAATGGTGGGTCTGACTTAACTAAGGAGTGGATCAATATTTCGGATACGGTGAGATTCATGAATTAGAGACCAAGTTTGGGTGCACCATGATTAGAGAATCATTGAACAAGAGTTGTTCACTCATTGGCTAACCCATCACCAATAACTGTTAGGTGAGGTGATGAGTCAGTTGGTGAGACCGCACCACCCACTAGAAATCATTAATCGTGGAGATTTTTGCATCTCTACAGAGGGAGTGTAGGGATCCGAGAAAATAGTGGGAGCTAATTTGTTTAAAAATAAAATCCCTAAATAAATTGGTCAAGTCAAAATTACAGTATCTAACTAGAATCTTTGACTCTCTACAGGAAAATGTCTGCGTCCAACCCATTGGCACGTATCCTGGACACACATAGACTGACTGGACCCAATTATAAAGATTGGCTCAGGAACTACAAAATTATTTTGGGTTCCGAGAAGTTAACCCATGTTTTGGACCAGGACCCTCCCACCTTACCAGCCCGTCCATCTGTTGAACAGAGAGCGTCTCTGGAAAAATGGATAGACGAAGATAATAAGGCCAGATATTACATGTTGGGCTCGATGTCTGATGAGCTCCAGCGCCAACATGAAGATATCGGGACTGCTCGCCAAATGTTGGCTCACCTGCAGGAGATGTTTGGTGAACAGAGTCGCGCAGCCAAATATCAAGTCACGAAATGACTTTTTAAGGCTAAGATGCGTGATGGGCAGTCAGTCCAAGATCACTGTCTGACAATGATCAAGGACATGGAAGAGCTTGAGAAGCTCGGTGTGAAGTTGGACTTGGACCTGCAGAATGATATTATTCTGCAATCCTTGACTGATGCATATGGGCAATTCATCATGAATTACCACATGCATAAACTTCAAGAATTCCTTGGCCGAATTAATGAATATGCTGGTTACCGCTGAGCTTTCTATGAAAGGTTCTAAAGGCTCAGTTCTTGCTATGGAACGGACTTCTTCCAAAAGAAAGTCTTATGGAAAGAAAAAGAAGTCTGTGAAAAAGCAAAAGGTGGAAGGATCAAAGAAGAAGAAGGCAGAAGCCGAAGAAGAAGGCCGATGTCAAAGGAAAGTGTTTCCATTGCAACAGCGACGGCCATTGGAAGCGGAACTGCCCTACTTACCTGGCCACCCTGAAGAACAAGAAGGAAGGTCCTTCTGGAGGTATGCTCGTTATTGAGTCTAACCTTACGGTTTCTTCTGCATCCAGTTGGGTGCTTGACTCTGGTTCTAGTGCTCATCTGTGCACTTCTATGCAGGGTCTTGAGGATAGCAGGAGGCTGAGGGATGGAGACATGATCCTACGCATCGGTAATGGAGCAAGAGTTGCTGCAGTAGCCGTGGGAACATACCCTCTTCGATTACCATCTGGTTTAGACTTAGTTTTGAAAGACTGTTATTTATGTGCCTGCAGCTAGCAGGAATTTGATTTCTGTTTCATGCTTAGCACAAGAAGGTTATGTGATCACCTTCTTTAAGGACCATTGTAACATTCTTTATGAAAGAAATAAAATTGCAAATGGTTTCCTTATTAATGGTCTTTATCAGCTACATATTGATGTACCTATTTCTAACTATCGAGCAAAACGTGAATGCCAAACGACCTAGGGATAGTCCAAACGACAGATATCTATGGCACCTGAGATTAGGTCATATAGCAGAAGATAGGATCAACAAATTGGAGAAAAATGGGCTATTGAGTCCATTGACTTTCCGAGTCATATCCAACTTGTGAATCTTGTCTTCAAGGCAAAATGACTAAACTCCCTTTTGTTGGACATGGGGAGAGGGCCACAGATCTCCTTGCCCTAGTACATACTGATGTGTGCGGCCCATTTGATGTGCCGGCTAGAGGCAATTTTGTCTACTTCATTACCTTTACCGATGATCTGTCTAGGTATGGGTATGTGTATCTTATGAGACACAAGTCTGAAGCTTTTGAAAAGTTCAAAGAATTCAGACATGAAGTAGAAAAACAAACTGGAAAAACCCATTAAGGTTCTTCGATCAGATCGAGGAGGTGAATACCTTAGCCGGGAATTCCTAGACTATCTCAAGGAAAAATGGCATAGTCTCTCAATGGACTCCACCAGGAACACCTCAACTCAACGGGGTTTCAGAATGGAGAAATCGGACTCTATTGGATATGGTTCGATCCATGATGAGCTTCACAGACCTCCCTGATTTTCTTTGGGGACACTCATTGTTAACTTCAATTCTATCTACTGAATAGGGTTCCCTCTAAAACCGTTCCTACCACACCGTATGAGATATGGCACGGTAAGAAACCAAGTCTGAGTCATCTCAGAATTTGGGGTTGTCCGGCTCATGTCAAAAGACAACAAGCGGACAAGTTAGAGTTTAGGTCCTTTCAGAGCTCGATTCATAGGATATCCTAAAGAGTCATTAGGATACTATTTCTACATTCCAGAAGACCACAATGTGATTGTGAGTCGACATGCCATCTTTCTTGAAAAATAGTTTATTCAAGATAGCGGCATTGGAAAATAGATCAAGCTTGATGAGAAAGTCTCACAAGTGGAACGAGCTAAGGACCAATTGGAACCAAATCAGGTTGAGCCAATAAGAACACTACCTCCTCCACCTCGTAGATCGGAAAGAGTTTTCCCGTCCCCCTGAAAGATACTTAGGTATTATTTCAGAGGAAGTAGAGAAAATGTTCCTCGTAGGTAATGGTGCTCATGGTGATGATCCCAAAACCTACAACGAGGCGATATCAGATATCGACTCCGAGAAATGGCTAGAGGCAATGCAGTCAGAAATTGACTCGATGCACTCAAACCAAGTCTGGACCTTGGTAGATCCACCAGAAGGTATAGTACCTATTGGGTGTAAATGGATCTTCAAGAGAAAGATTGGTGCAGATGGGAATGTGGAGACATTCAAGGCTAGACTAGTGGCAAAAGGTTATAGTCAACGCGAAGGCATTGACTATCAGGATACCTTTTCCCCAGTGGCTATGCTAAAATCCATCCGCACATTGCTTGCCGTTGCAGCCTATTTCGATTATGAAATATGGCAAATGGACGTGAAAACGGCATTCCTAAATGGATATCTTGAGGAAGATATCTATATGGAACAGCCGCTAGGTTTCACATCCAGTGATACTGATCACAAGGTTTGCAAGCTGCAAAGGTCCATATATGGACTTAAGCAAGCATCTCGGAGCTGGAACACTCGTTTCAATGATGTGATCAAAAAGTTTGGTTTCATCAAAAATGAAGAGGAACCATGTGTTTTCAAAAAGGTCAGTGGGAGCGCTGTTGTCTTCCTCGTATTGTACGTGGATGACATCCTCCTTATTGGGAATGATATTCCCATGTTGACATCAGTCAAAATATGGTTGTCCAAGGAATTCTCCATGAAAGACCTAGGTGAAGCATCCTTTATTCTAGGAATTAAGGTCTATAGGGATAGACCGAATAGGATGCTAGGACTTTCACAGAAGATGTACATAGAGGAAGTACTAAAGAGGTTTAGTATGGAAAACTCTAAGAGGGGATTAATACCCTTCAGACATGGTATTCATCTTTCCAAGAAGATGTGCCCTAGCACACCTGAGGAAATAGAACGCATGAGCAAGATCCCTTATGCTTCTGCAATAGGGAGCCTCATGTATGCCATGCTATGTACACGACCTGATATAGCCCATGCTGTGAGTGTCACAAGCAGATATCAGTCAAATCCAGGTGAAGAACACTGGACTTCTGTGAAATGTATCCTTAAGTACTTGAGAAGAACTAAGGATATGATGTTGGTCTTTGGTAATGGAGAACTCCAAGTCCAGGGATACACAGACTCGGATTTCATGTCCGATATAGATGATCGAAAGTCGACATCTGGAGTCTGTTTGTGTGCAATGGTGGTGCTGTCAGCTGGAAAGAGTTCCAAGCAAACGGTGATAGCAGATTCCACCATGGAAAGAATATATCGTGATCAAGAGAGACTGCAGAAGGACCACTTACAAAGCCGTTGGGCCAGCAGAAGATCGAAGCCCACCTTGAGAAGATGGGACTTAGACTTGTAGCCAATTGGCTTTAGGACAAGTGGGAGATTGTTAGATATATGTGCCCTAGAAGCCAGAATTGGCTGACACTTGTAATACACTTCTAGGGGCAAAATTATAATTTTGACTAAAATCAATAAAATGGGTTATTTTCTATCACATATGTGTATTTAGTGTCTGTGATACATCCTTTGAGTTAATGGTAATGATAATTCATATTTTCAAGAGTTGAAAATTTAAGACATGAATAATCATTATTAACTCATAAAATGCTCCCGACCATAGGATCATCACGAGGATGGTGATTGATCCGGAAGGTTGGTGTACAATCGCTTCTCTTTAGTAGATGAGTCTTGAGTCTACGGTGTGGAGACACCGGAGCGAGAGTACAGGTACTCGTTAGAGAACGAGGGCACTGAGCGTGACCACCTCGAGTAGTCATTAGGGAGTCTACCTTCTCGTCAATGACTGACTCGATGCTGCAGTAGTGTGTCTGGTTCTTTGACCTGAGGTGCATCGGCAGTTCACCTTGAGGGTGTTATAGTTTGACTACACCATTACTCGGTCTCCTAGCCATATGGAACCCTGAGGTGTATGTTGGCTATAGCATGTTCATTGTAGGAACTGGATTGCATCAAGATGGAATCTATCTACCTCGGTGGTAGAGGAGCAGCCCTATGATGATCATGAGAATCAAGTCCAGAAGCCCATGGCCATGGCAGAGTGAAATAATAGAAAGAGTTTCTATTTAGATTTTCACATTGGACTCGAATCGAATGATTACATCATATGACAGAGACTAGGGTTTGACGAGTTTCACCTTAACCCTAATCTGATCGGGGCTCAAGATAGAAGAACTTAATCACACAGGTAGCTGCACCAAGAGGTTCGCATTCAGCTCTGATGGGTTGCCACCATATACTGCTAGGTGTCACTGGTGGATTTTGGGAGCAATTAGAATGATTTAGATGATCGATCATTCTAGCTGTTCGAATCAGAAGAGTTCTGATCCATCGAAAGGAGTTTCGATGATGTCGATGATAGAGATCATGACATATCCCATTACCATACAGAACTGAACCTAACTGGGTCACACAAACAAGGGTTTGAATCTGGTGATCATCAATTGAACTGATCTAGTTCAATTGATCTGAATGAGAATTCAATTAGGTTCAAGGAAATCGTGCTAGCACTCGATTGAACCTAACGTTCTTCTTTTTCTATCATAAATAAGTTGTCCTGTCTGAGCCAAAGGAGTTTGTGCTCAATCAGAGGCCTTCATATGGTCTGACTGGAGGTTGTCCAAGTCAGAAAAGGTTGTCTTATTTTGTAAGACATTACCTGCCATTTTTGGTCACCTGCCATTTCTTGTTCTTTGACTTTGGTCAAAAGTCTACCTTTGACTGGTCAAACGTTGACCATTGACACTTTGACTTTTGACCACATGTCATGCACCTATTGGAGAGCTGGTGGGGGCCTGTCCCCCTGCCAGAACCTGGCAAGGAGGGCGCACGCCACCCTAGGCGTGTGCCCAAGTTGGAGGCGCCTAGGAGTCCTTGTTGGACAAGGACTCCACCTCCCTTTTGGATTCCAATTAGAGTTCTTCTAAGAACCAAGTTTGACTGGTCTTAGGCGCCCTCTAAGGAGGAATCCAGGGGACTCTATTCCCACCAATCAGATTTAGATCTGATTTCACAAAGGGTTGTGATTGGTTGGGAAGAAGAGGAGTTGGATCACAGGTAGTCTATAAATAAGACCCTGCGCCCAACTCAAAGATGATTGAAAAAAATGAGTTTCCATACGCCCCAAGGCTGCCTCTCCCCTCCTTCTCCATGCCAAACCACCTTCTCCCCTTGCTCTCCACTTCCAAAAGGAGTTTTGGATTTTTGTTGGTGCGATTCAGAGCAAAGAAAGGCGATCAAAAGCAAGAAGGCTGCGCTGCTGCAAAGGACGACTGCTGATCTTCAAAAGGAGTTTTGAAGATCCTCCAGATCTAATTTTTGGAGATGTGATAGAGAAGAAGAGGATCTCCAGATCCAACCCAAGTGGATACCGGTAGAGGCCAGGCGCTTGCGTGGCTAGATCCAGAACCTTCCGCTGCATATAGGATCATCAATAGGGTAATAGGATTACCCAAATCAGGTAAATTAAATTTGATTTAATTTATCTTATTTTATTTTATTTATTAAAATAATATTAATCAGATCTAAAATATCCCAAATCTGATATAGATCAAAGAGAAAATTTTTGAAATATATCTCTTGATCTGATCAGATCTGAACGAACCTGGACCGGGAAATCAGAGAAAGGCGACAGAAAGCTAGAAGGAATCCTCTTTCCTTTGAAAACTTATCTTTGTTGGCACAAACTATCCTCTCTCGGATCGGCATGGCCGCTAGTGATTAGCCAAGCAACAAGGAACACTCTCCTAGGATCATTGCAAAAGCAAAATAATGGATTCAAGAGAAAAGAGAGAAAGAGAGCACAAGAGTTTTTCGAAAGAAAAGAGCTTTATTCAATGAATTTAGCATCATATACAATCTTGACCTATTTTTAGTATTTATACTTTACAAAAGGGTCAAGCCTCAAGCTTATAGAAAAATTTTTTAAAATCCAAACATCCCACGTACACAAAATAAACTCACAAAAATGGAGCCGGCCTAGTTTCAGATTGAGCCGGCTAACCTATGAGTGGGTTGGCTCAGTCTAAAACTGAGCCGATCCAATTATGGATCATGCCAACAGTCCAAAAATGCTGCTTTCTATCTAAATTTTTCTCTAAGATATAGTCGACCCAGTCCTAGACTGAGCCAGTCCAGTTTTCAACTTAGCTGGCTCTGTCACAGGATGAGTCGGCTCAGTTTCTAAACTTTGCTATCCGGGCTGATTTCTCTTCTGGCTTGCTCCTATCTTTCCATGACCTATCTTCTCATATTTTCAAGACTTAGGAGCGCCACTTTTGAGCTCACATTCTCCATCTCAGTGTTTCTAAGTTCTTGTGAATTCATCTCTTCTTAGCAAATCCATCCTTACCACACACATCTGAAAGCTATCTCTAGGGAGTATCTTCGTGAGTGCATCAGACTGATTCTCTTTGGTATGAATCTTCATCAGTTCCACTTCACCTTCCTCCACCAGCTCTCTGATCCTATGATACCTCATGTCTATATGCTTTATGCATGCATGATAGACTGGGTTCTATGCCAACAGCAGAGTATTCTGACTATCACTAAATAGTGTAACCTTGCTCTGCTCCATCCCCAACTTAATAATCAGCCTCCTAAGCCAAAGGGCTTTCTTTGCAGCCTCCGTTATTCCAGTATACTCGACCTCTATGGTAGACAGGGCCATAATTGGCTGAAGGGTTGATCTCCAAGATATCGATCTACCATACATGCAGAAAAGGTATTTAGTGGTAGACCTCCTTGTATCAAGATCTTCTATATAATTCGCATCTACAAATCCTTTCAGAGGACTCGAACCTTCATCTTCAAATACCCCAAGCTGTCTACCAAATATCAAACCATAATCTCTTATTTCATGCAGATATCGCAATATCCATTTCAATGCTTTTTGATGTTCCTTCTCAGGGTTAGCCATGTATCTACTAACCGTGCTCACTGCATGTTCTATATCTGATCTACAGCATACCATAGTATACATCATACTACCTACAACATTCACATAAGGAACTCTTTTCATCTATTTTCTCTCCTCTTTTGATTGGAGGCTTTGTAACTTAGAGAGAGATATATGGCTCGATAATGGCATCTCTGCAGGTTTGGCCTTCTCCATCCCAAACCTCTCTAGAACTTTTTGGACATATATTTCTTATGATAAATGGAGCACTCCTTTGGACCTATCTCTACAAATCTTCATTCCAAAAATTTTCTCAACTAGACCTAGATCCTTCATCTCAAACTCAAACGATAATATCCTTTTCAGTCTTTTCATAGTTTCCAAGCTTCTACTGACTGTAAGCATATCATCTACATACAGTAGTAGGTATAGAGTATCCTTTGAAGGAAAAATCTATTTTCTCAGCACAGGATCATTCAGATCTGATTGAATTTGAAAAAATATTTTAAAATTTTTTCCTAAAATTCTAATCAGATCTGAGACTTCTTATATCTAATTATAGAGATCTGATATTAAAAGTTAAAAATAAAATAAAATTAGATTTAATTTTAAGTATCTGATTTGGTAATCTAACTATCCTGTGATGATCCTATTGATTCCTGAGGTTCTGGAAGGAGCCACGCACGTGCCTGGCCTCTACCGATATCTACTCAGGCAAGATCTAAACATCTTCACTTCATAAATCTCTCCAACAAAAATTAGATTTGGATCTAATTTGAAAAGCCTTCAAAATGACTTCTGAGGGCAGCCTGTTCATCTCATGAACACCGTCACGTAGATGCTGAATCTTATGCCAAAAACCTTAGACCTTCAACTTAGATTTATGCCTAACTTTTTAGGCATGTAGAAGAGAGGAGGAGAGAGGATAGATGGGGTGCAGATATCAGAGGGAAGGCTCCTTTGGGTGTGGAAAAAATAAATTACATTTAGGCAATTTCATGAGAAGAGTTCTTATATAAGACATAGTGCCATAAAGAGTCCCTTTTTGATCAAAAACCTTACTAATTCAACTATTGGGACTCTTGGACCTGATCTCCATGAAAAACCTCAGATCCCATCTAGTTTTGATGCTAAAAATCCATCTAGAAGGTGGCAGCATGAAAGGATAAGGAAGAGTCCATGTGCATCTAGGACTCTTCCTTCAAGAGTTTGATCCAAATCAAACTCTATCAAAACCTAGTCTAGGCACCTTTAAAAATCACAAAATTTTGCACACCCAATGTATAACTCGTCCCCTATCAAACTACCAAAAATTAAAGAAAAATAATTTTTAAAGAAATTTCCAAAATTCTCTAATCATGTGACCCTCAATTCTCTTAATTGGGTCAACTATTGATCCTAGTCCAATTACAGTAGGAATGAATTTAATTTTCATAATTAATCTAACTTGAACTTATTCCAGTCAGATAAAAATAAACTCATTCAAGATACAAAAATGAGTCAAATCAAATTTGACTCAATTGTGATGAATTAGAAAAATTATAGAAGGAGAAAGTTAGGCTTAATCGTGTGCTAGCATGATTACCTTGAAACTGATTGGATCTAATCCAAATCAATTGAACTAGGTTAGCTCAATTGATGACATCCAAACCCAAACCCTTATTTGTGTGATTTAGTTAGATTCAGTTTCATATGATAATGAGATATGTCATGATCTCCATCATCGACATCATCGAAACACCTTTCGATGGATCAGAACTTTTCTGATTCATACAATTAGAATGATCGATCATCAAAATCATTCTAATTGCTTCCAAAATCCACCAATGACACCTACCAGTATATGGTGGCAATCCATCAGAATTGAAAGTGAACCTCTTAGTGTAGCTACCTATGTGATTGAGTTCTTCTATCTTGAGTTCTGATAGGATTAGGGTTAACGTGAACTCATCAAACCCAATATCCATCATATGAATTAATCATTTGAATCGATCCTATGTAAAACCCTTTATAGAAACTCTTTCCATCATCTTTACTATTCCATATCCATGGGCTTACGGACTCGATTCTCATGATCATCATAAGGCTACTCCTCATCTACCAAGATAAATAGATCTCTTATTGGTGCAATCCAATTCCTATAATGAACGTACTATAACCAACATACACCTCAGAATTCTGAATGGCTAGGAGCCCAAGTTATGGTGTAGTCAAACTACAACATCCTCAAGGTGAATTATCGATGCACCTAAGGTCAAAGAGTTAGACACACTACTGCAACACCAAGCCAGTCATCGACGAGAAAATAGACTTCCTTATGAATGCTTGAGGTGGTCACGCTCAGTGCCCTCGTTCTCTAACGAGTATTTGTACTCTCTCTCCGATGTCTCCACACCAAAGACTCAAGACTCATCTACTCAAAGAGAGCGATCATACACCAACCTTCTGGATCAATGACCATCCTCGTGATGATCCTATGGTCGGGAGTAGTTTATGAGTTAATTATGAAAATTCATGTCTTAAATTTTCAACTCTTTGAAAATATGAATTATCATTACCATTAACTCAAATGATGTATCACATATACTTTAAATATACACTGTGATAGAAAATAATTCTTTTATTAATTTATAGTCAAAATTATAAAATTACCTTTAGAAGTGTATTACAAGTATTAACCAATTTGGCTTCTAGGACACACATCTAATAATCTCTCACTTGACCTAAAGCCAATTGGCTACAAATCTAAGTCCCATCTGCTCAAGGTGGACTTCGATCTTCTACTAGCCTAAAGGCTTCGTTAGTGGATCTACTGCATTTTCTATGGAGTTGACTCTCTTGACCTCGACGTAACCCTTCTTGAGATAATCGCGGATGAGATGGAATCGCCACTCAACGTGCTTGAAGTTTTGGTGAGACCTTGACTCCTTAGCTAGGGCTATGGCATCATTGTTATCGCAGTACAGAGGAACGGCATCTAATGGCAACACTTCAAATTCTGTGATGAACTTCTTATACCAGAATGCCTTCTTTATAGCTTTCGATGCAGCGATGTACTCTGCTTTCATGGAGGAATCTACTATCACAGTCTGCTTGAAATTCTTCCAACTGACAGCACCACCATTACATACAAACGACTACCAGATGTCGACTTTTGATCATCTATATCAGACATAAAATCTGAGTCTATATAACCTTGGATCTGGAGTTCTCCATTACCAAAAATCAAGAACATATCCTTAGTCCTTCTCAAGTACTTAAGGATACATTTCACAGAAGTCCAGTACTCTTCATCTGGATTCGACTGATATCTACTCATGATACTCATAGCATGAGCGATATCAGGTCGTGTACATAACATGGTGTACATGAGGCTTCCTATTAACGAAGCATAAAGAATTTTGCTCATGCATTCAATCTCCTCAAGTGTGTTGGGACACATCTTCTTAGAGAGATGAATGCTATGTCTGAAGAACACCAATCTCCGGTTGGAGTTTTTCATGCTAAACCTCTTTAGTACCTTCTCTATGTACATCTTCTGTGAGAGATCCAGCATCCTATTCGGTCTATCCTTATAGACCTTAATTCCTAGAATAAAGGATGCCTCTCCTAGGTCTTTTATAGAGAACTCTTTTGATAAACACATTTTAACAATGGTCAACATGAGAATATCATTTCCAATAAAGAAGATGTCATCCACGTACAGTACGAGAAAGATAACAACGATCCCACCAATCTTTTTGAATACACACAGTTTCTCCTCATTCTTGATGAATCCAAATAATTTGATCATATCATTGGAATGAGCATTCCAGCTCCGAGATGCTTGCTTAGGTCCATAGATGGACCTTTGCAGCTTGCAGACCTTATGATCAGCATCATTGGATGTGAAACCTAGTGGCTATTCCATATAGATATCTTCCTCAAGATATCCATTTAAGAAGGCTATTTTCACGTCCATCTATCATATTTCATAATCAAAATAGGCTATAATAGCAAGCAATGTGTGGATGGATTTTAGCGTGGCTACTGACGAGAAAGTATCCTGATAGTCAATGCCTTCATGCTGACTATACCCTTTTGTCACTAACCTAGCCTTGAATGTCTCCATATTTTCATCTGCACCTATCTTTCTCTTATAGATTCATTTACATCCAATAGGTACTATACCTTCAGGTGGATCTACCAAGGTCCAAACTTGGTTCGAGCGCGTTGAGTCAATCTCTGACTTCATTGCCTCTAACCATTTCTCAGAGTCGATATCTAATATTGCCTCATCATAGGATTTGGGATCATCACCATGAACCCCATTTCCCATGAGGAACATTTTTTCTACGTCCTTTGAAATAGTACCTAGGTACCTTTTAGGAGGACAAAAAATCCTTTCTGATCTACGAGGTGGAGGAGGTAGTGACTAGACTGGCTTAATCTGATTGGGTTTTATAAGGTCCATAGCTTGTTACTCTTGGGAGACTTTCTCCTCAAGCCTAATCTATCTTCCGATGCCACCATCTTGAATAAACTATTTTTCAAGAAAGATGGCATGTCGACTCACAATCACATTATGATTTTTTGGATTATAGAAATAATATCCTAATGACTCTTTATGAACCAAGCTCTAAAGGATCTATACTTTAACTTATCCACCTGTTGTCTCTTGATATGAGTCGGACAATCCCAAATTCTAAGGTGACTCAGACTTGATTTCTTATCATGCCATATCTTATATCGTGTAGTAGGAATGGTTTTAGAGAAAATCCTATTAAGTAAATATATAGCGATAATTAGACTATGTCCCTAAAGAAACTCAAGGAGGTCCGTGAAGCTCATCATAGATTGGATCATATCTAATAAGGCCTGATTTCTTCATTCTAAAATCTCGTTGAGTTGACGTATTCCAGATGGAGTCTATTGAGAGACTATATCATTTTGCTTAAGATAGTCTAAAAATTTCTGACTAAGGTATTCACCTCCTCGATCTGATCGAAGAACCTTAATAAATTTTCTAATTTATTTTTCTACTTCATGTTTGAATTCTTTGAAATTTTTTCAAGCTTCAGATTTATTTCACATCAAATATACATACCCATACCGAGATAAATCATCGATAAAGATGATGAAGTAGACATAGTTGCTTCTAGCAAGCACATCAAATGGGCTGCACATATCAGTATGTACTAGGATAAGTAGTTCTGTGGCTCTTTTCCCATGTCCTACAAAAGGGAGCTTGGTCATTTTGCTATGAAGGCATGATTCATAAATCGGATATGACTCGAAAGTCAATGAACTCAATAGCCTGGATTTTTTTAATTTGTTAACCCTGTCTTCCGCTATATGACCTAGCCTAAGGTTCCACAGATACCTATCATTTAGACTATCCCTAATCATTTTGATCCTATGGCATTCTCGTTTTGCTCGATATTGAAAATAGAAACATCAATATATAACTGATAGAGACCATTTATAAGAAAACTACTTGCAATTTTATTTCTTTCATAAAGAATATTACAATGGTCCTTAAGAAAATTAATTACATAGCCTTCCTGTGCTAAACATGAAACAAAAATCAAATTCCTACTTGCTGTAGGTACATAAAAATAGTCTCTAAGAACTAAATCTAATCCTAATGGTAATCGTAGAGGATAGATTTTCACAACCACTACAATAACTCTTGCTCCATTTTCGATGCCTAGGATCATCTCACCATCCCTCAGCCTCCTGCTATCCTCAAGACCCTACATAGAAGTGCATAAGTGAGCACTAGAACTAGAGTCAAGCATCCAACTGGATGCAGAAGAAATCATAAGGTTAGATTCTATAATGAGCATACCTCCAGAAGGACTTGCCTCCTTTTTGTTCTTCGGGCTAGCTAGGTACAAGGGCCAGTTCCACTTCCAATAATCGTCTGTGTTGCAATGAAAATATTTTTCTTTATCAGCGGCTTTCTTCTTCGGCTCTACCTTCTTCTTCTTTCCACCATCCACCTTCTGCATCTTCACGGACTTCTTCTTCTTTTCAAAAGACTTTCTCTTGGAAGAATTTCGCTCCACAGTAAGTATTGAGCCTTTAGAACCTTTCATTAGAAAGCTTAGCAGTAACCAACATATTCATAAGTTCTGTCAGAGTATTCTGTAGTTTATGCATATGGTAGTTCTTGATGAACTGCCCATACTCATCAGTCAAGGATTGTAGAATCATATCAATCTGCAAATCCTTGACCAACTTAACACCGAGCTTCTCAAGCTCTTCTATATCCTTGATCATCATCAGATAATGATCTTGGACCAACTGCTCATCACGCATTTGAGCCTTAAAAAGTCTTCTAGTGATTTGATATTTGGCTGCATGACTTTGTTCACCAAACAACTCTTGTAGGTTAGCCAATATTTGACAGCTAGTCTTAATGTCTTCATGTTGACACTAGAGCTCATCAGACATCGAGCCAAACATGTAATACTTGGCTTTGTTATCATCATCCATCCACTTCTCCAGAGACGCTCTCTAATTAATGAATGGATGGGCTGGTAAAGTGGGAGGGTCCTGTTCCAACACATGAGTCAACTTCTTGGAACCCAAAATAATTTTGAAGTTCTAGAGCCAATCCTTGAAGTTGATCCGATCAGTCTATGGGTGTCTAGGATATGGGCTAGTGGATTGGACGCAGACATTTTTTTATAGAGAGTCAAAGTTTCTACTTAGATTTTGTAATTAGACTTAATTAATTTATTTCAAAATTTTATTTTTAAATAAATTAGGCTTCCACTATTTTTTTGGATCCCTACACTCCTTGAGCAAAGATGCGAAAATCTTCGCGATCAATTAATTTTTAGTGGGTGGTGCGGTCCCATCGACTGGCTTACTACCTCACCTAACAGTTATTGATGATGGATCAATCGATGAGTGGACAACTCTTAAATAATGATTCTTTAATCATGGTGCACCTAATCTTGATCTCTAATTCATGAATCTCATCATGTCCGAAATATTGATCCACTCCTTAGTTAAGTTGGACCCACCATTTGGATGAATTAGATTCTTGATTAGGTCCCTCACCGTATCCAGAATATTGAGCCCAACTCATCCTCCAATCCATAGCATCCAATGCCTAATAGATGTGGTTGTATCTTCCTGATGTAACTGAGCCACTGTAACCAACTGAGAACAATCAACCCCAGGAAGGACCCACATATCTACAATGGTGGAAGACCAATTAACTTAATCTTTTCTTAAGAAGATTCAATTTAGGTCTCTTAGACTTGACTCAGTCATAATGGTTATGACAAGCCTAGTGGCATGGGTTAGTTTGAACTGTTAGCCACCTCAAATCAGAACTGAATTGATACAAATGGCCAGGTAAGTGAGACCGATGGAAGGGATATGCCATTAACTTGATAAGAATGCATTCAGATCGAGTAGCTCCCAATTAAAAATCAATTGATCATATCTATCAAACTTATCTTAGATACCAAATTATCGAATCAGAACTAATTGGGTTAGCCTACAATCCAGGCTCGAACCATGGAGCCAAATTAGGTCTTAATTGGATCAATCACATGTGGTTATGAGTCGACCTTGATCCAGACTTACAACTATTAGGCTGATCAATTCTAAGTACTCTTGATCCCACCTAACCAACTCTTGATTCGATTTGATCAACCACTAGACCTAATTAAGCTACCCAAGCCCGAACCTAATTTTATGAAAATATCTTAGATCTAAAAATTCTCAACTTTAGATCTCATTAGTTTCATAATCTTAATTTTTAATTAAGTTTGGATTCATAAATAAAAAAATATATATCAAAATCCTAGAATTTCAGGATCTAGTGTTTTGCAGAAAATAAGTTCTGAATTTGATTAAGGATGAATGCACAGCACCTCTACATGCGATAAGAACACCTCATCGAATGAAAGGAGAGGACCTTTAACCCTACTTTGTTCTTATGATCGGACAGCCAAGGGGAATGTCTTAATCAGAAATATAATTGAAACTACAAAACTTGTTAGATCTAGATCATATATCACATATATAATTAATGATCTAACTAATACATGCTTTGCATACATCTCATGTATCATCACTAAATTAAACATGCATATTTTTCAGATCTAAAATATCATATATAATATCTAAAAAATAGATTTAAATTTGATCATATCAAAATAAAACTATTCTAGATAATTTGTAGAACTATTCTATAACTAGTCTAAACATGCATCTTTTCATATCACATATAAATAAATCAAAAATTAAAAACTTTATTTTCTATTTTTTAGATCTAATTATAATATTTATAATATAAAAAAATAAAAATTAAATAAATCTAAAATTATATTTAATCAAATTAACAACATGATTATACTAGACTATACATAGAACTATTCTATTTTCAATCTAGTCATGCATCTCATACATATTAGATCTAAATGATTTAATTTTAATTTTTTAATTTTAAATCTAATTACATCTGATGTGATATCTAAAACTTTTAATATTAAATAAAAAAATAAAAATAAAATTAGATCTAAAATAGATCCAAAGAACTGCAACCTGGCTCTGATACCAGTTGAAGGAAAAATCTATTTTTCCGACACAGGATCATTCAGATCTGATTGGATATGAAGAAATATTTTAAAATTTTTTTCTAAAATCTTAATCAAATATGAGACTTCTAGAATCTAATCATAGAGATATAATATTAAAAATTAAAAATAAAATTAAATTAGATTTAATTTTAAGTACCTGATTTGGTAATCTAATTATCCTGCGATGATCCTATTGATTCCTGAGATTTTAGAAGGAGCCACGCATGCATCTGGCCTCTATCAGTATCCACTCAAGCAGGATCTGAATGTCTTCTTCTCATAAATTTCTCCTCTAGAAATTAGATCTGGATCTAATTTGAAAAGCTTTCAAAATAACTTCTGAGGGCAGCCTGTTCGTCTCACAAACATCATCGCATAGATGCTGAATCTTGTGCCAAAAACCTTGGACCTTCAACTCAAATTTGTGCCTAACTTTTTAGGCATGTAGAAGAGAGAGAGAGAGAGAGAGGATAGAGGGGGTGTTAATATTAGAGAGAAGGCTCCTTTGGGTGTGGAAAAAATAAATTGCATTTAGACAATTTTGTGAGAAGAGTTCTTATACAAGACATAGCGCCATAAAGAGTCCCTTTTTGACCAAAAACCTTATTAATTCAACCATTGGGACTCTTGGACCTGATCTCCACGAAAAGCCCTAGATCCCATTTAGTTTTGATGCAAAAAATCCATCTAGAAGGTGGTAACATGAAAGGATAAGGAAGAGTCCATGTGCATCTAGGACTCTTCCCTCAAGAGTATGATCCAAATCAAACTCTATCAAAATTAGGTCTAGGAACCTCAAAAAATCACAAAATTTTGGATACCCAAAGTATAACTCATTCCATATCATATATCTAAAAAATTAGAGCAAAATCATTTCTATAAAAGTTTCTAAAATTATCTAATCATGTGACCCTCAATTCTCTCAATTGGGTCAATTATTGACCCTAGTCCAATTGCACTAGGAATGAATTTAATTTTCATAATTAATCTGATCTGAACTTATACCAATAAGATAAAAATAAACTCATTTAAGATATAGGAATGATTTAAATCAAATTTGACTTAGTTGTGATGAATCAGAAAGATTACAGAAGAAAAAAGTTAGGCTCAATCATGTGCTAGCATGATTACCTTGAATCTGATTAGATCTAATCCAAATCAATCGAATTAGGTTAGCTCAATTGATGACATCCAGACCCAAACCCTTATTTGTATGATTCAGTTAGATTAATTTTCGTATGGTAATGAGACATGCCATGATCTCCATCATCGACTTCATCGAAACATCTTTCGATGGACCAAAACTTTTCTGATTCATACAATTTGAATGATCGATCATCAAAATCATTCTAATTGCTCCCAAAATCCACCAGTGACACCTAGCAGTATATGGCGGTAACCCATCAGAACTGAAAGTAAACCTCTTGATGCAGCTACCTATGTGATTGGGTTCTTCTATCTTGAGCTCTGACAGGATTAGGATTAAGATAAACTCATCAAACCTAATATCCATCATATGAATTAATCATTCGATTCGAGTCCTATGTGAAACCCTTTATAGAAACCTTTTCTATCATCTTCACTCTACCATGGCCATGGGCTTATGGACTCAATTCTCATGATCATCATAGGGCTACTCCTTATCTACCGAGGTAAATAGATCCCTTATTGGTGCAATCCAATTCCTACAATGAACATACTATAGCCAACATACACCTTAGGATTTTGAATAGCTAGGAGATCGAGTTATGGTATAGTCAAACTACAACACCTTCAAGATGAATTGCCGATGCATCTCAGATCAAAGAACCAGACACACTACTACAACATGGAGCCAGTCATCGACGAAAAGGTGGATTTTCTTATGAATGCTCGAGGTGGTCACGCTCAGTACTCTCATTCTCTAATGAGTACCTATACTCTCGCTCCGGTGTCTCCACACCATAGACTCAAGACTCATCTACTCAAAGAAAGTGATCATACACCAATCTTTTGGATCAATCACCATCCTCGTGATGATCCTATGGTCGGGAGCAGTTTGTGAGTTAATTATGAAAATTCATATCTTAAATTTTTAACTCTTTGAAAATATGAATTATCATTACCATTAACTCAAAGGATGAATCACATACACTTTAAATACACACTGTGATAGAAAATAATTTTTTTATTAATTTATAGTTAAAATTATAAAGTTGCCCTTAAAAGTGTATTATAAGTGTTAGCCAATCTAGCTTCTAGGGCACATATCTGACATCCTCCTCATCTACATCCTTGACATGGACATAGCAATCATGTTCACATCTACTGAAACCCAGGCTCAAAACAAAACTATCAAATCTTCGATACCACTGACGAGGGGACTGTTTCAAGCCATACAAAGATCTTCTAAGTAAACACACCTTTTCTTCCTGTCCAGTCTCGATGAAACCATCTGGCTGCTTCATGTAAATCCTTTCCTCCAATATGCCATGAAGGAAGGTCATCTTTACATCCATCTATTCCAACTCCATATTATACTGTGCCACCAATGATAATAAAATCCGAATAGATGTATGATGCACCATAGGAGAGAAAATTTTTGTGTAGTCAATTCCTTTCCTTTGTGAGTATCCCTTTGCTACAATCTTGCTTTGAATCTGACTTCATCTTGTTCTGAAGGTGCCTCTTTCTTTGTGAACACCCACTTTGAGCTAATAGGTCGAGCACCTTCTGGAAGATCCATTAGCTATCATGTCTGATTCTTTTCAAGTGATTCCATCTCCTCCATCATGGCCTACATCCATGAATCATGATCCTCACTCTCCATAGCCTCTACATAATTTTTTGGATCTCCACTAGCAGTGATGAGTACACAGGAGATAACCTTATCAATGCTATATCTAATTGATCTCCTAATAGTATGCTAGGGTTTGTGCAAAGCCACTTCCACTGGCACATCTCTACCTGATATCTGTGGCTAATCCTGCATATCCACCTGAACTGCTGGTACTTCATGTCGGTCTTCCATCTGAGTATCTTTTCTCCTACCTAGCTCCACCTCAATAGGAATACTTTTATACGTGGATTCGGACTGCATGTCATCTATCTTAGACTGGTCACTACTGTTCACCTTTGTCTTCCCAGTTCCATCTATCTCAGACCTCCTTAAGATGCTCTTTTCATCAAAGATAACGTCCTTGATAATCACTAACTTCTGTGCCTGAGAGTCCCACAGTAGGTACCCCTTGACTACCTGTGGTTATCCTATGAATGTCATCTTTTGAGATTTCAGGTCCAATTTGCTCCTCTTGGCTGCCTCAACATGTGCATAGGTCGGGCAATCAAAGATTTTTCGATAGCCAAGCTCCATCTTCTTCCCACTCCAAACCTCCTTTGGAATGCATTCATTCAGCTTATGATGTGGGGACCTGTTCACAAGAAAATAAGAAAAAGTTAAGGCATCACTCCAAAAGATTTTGAAAGTGATGTCTGCAGCCTCAAACTCCGTGCCTTCTCGATTAATGTTCGATTCATTCTCTCCATGACACCATTTTAGTGGAGAGTCATCTTCATCGTGTAATGGTGTTTGATGCCATTTTTCTTATAGTACCTCCTAAACTCCAATCTAGCATACTCCCCTCCATTATCCAACCTCAGACGCTTTAGCTATCTCCCGACTCCTTCTCTACTTCAGCTCTTCAGGCTCTGAATTGGGCAAACACCTCTAATTTTTTTCTAATCAGATAAACCCACACCTTTCTTGAGAAATCATCAATAAAAGTGACAAAATATCTTATCCTACCTCTAGATGATACAGGAGCTGAGTGCACTAAATCCAGCACTCCATCATTGCGCTTGGTACTTCTAGCAAACTTTACCCTATGCTATTTGCCAAAGATACACGGCTCACAGAAATCTATGCCCTCCTTCTTTAGGGCTAGGATCATATCTCTTCTGCTACATTTAGTGAGCCCATAGTTACTCATATAATCCATCTGATAGTACCATAGTCGATATAAAATTTGCTCCTCCTATACCGTTGCTAGCACCTCTGCACTATCATTCATCACTGAGCCTTTCATTCGGTAAAGATTATTGCTCAGTCTTCTACCTCTCATCACCACCAAAGCTTTCTTAAAAATTTTTAGACATCCACTCTTTAACTGGCTATTAAAAGCATAACCTTGCTCCTCCAAGTAACCAAAAAAATCAAATTCTTTTTCAACTTCGGTACATGCCTGATATTTGATAATGTACGAATAATCCTATCGTACATCCTTACCCTAATAGAGCCAACTCCAGCTACTTTGCATGGGTGATCATCTCTAAGGCTGATACTTCCACCATCAGCCTTCTGATAGGTAGCAAACCACTCTCGTTGAGAAATATAGTGGTGCCAGCATGCTGAATCCAATATCTACATAGTATCATGCTCTATGGACCCATTTGATACAACTAACAGGTCTTCTCCATTACTCACAGAAGCATATCATCTTCCTTACTAGCCTTCCCTTTTTTTGATCTCAAAAGGGGACAATCTCTACTTAAGTGTCCAAGCTCATGATATTTATAACATTTTAATGTCTTCTTCTAATCCTGAGACTTTGATCTACTCTTGGATTTTTCTCTTGCCTTTTTCTTTGGTCTTTCCTATGTTTCATTCACAGCCAAGATCTTAGATTTAGAGTCTCCCTAGCATATCTTCTCCCTTTGCTCATTTGATCTGAGCACACCAACAACCTCTTCATAGTTTAGGATCTCCTTTCCATAAACTAAAGTTATTATGAGACCATTATACGAACCTAGGAGAGAACATAATAGCATCAACGCCCGATCCTCCTCGTTGATCTTCACATCCAAACTCATTACCTCAGAACACACCTAATTGAACCTTTGGATATGTGCAACAAGATCTTCCCCTTCGGACATCCTCAGACTATATAGCTATTTCTTCAACCATAGCTTATTCATCATGTTCTTTCCATGTATGTGTTCTCCAGTCTTGTTCAGAGCTCCTTTGCCGTGGTCTCTATGCAAACCTCAGGCAAAATCTGATTGACCAAGAACATCCAAATTATGTTGAAAGTAATTTTTTCCAACTCTTTCCAATCCTTGGCACTGATCTTTTCTAGCCTTTCTCTTGTCAAGACCTTGTAGATCTTCTATTGAGCCAACAAGTTCTTTATCCTTTGCTATCATAGGATAAAGTTCCCCTTGCCATCGAACTTCTTAAAATCCATCTTGAATCCATTTGATTCTATGACTTCAAATAAGTCAAGAATAGATCCTTAACATCCTTCTTCGATCATACACCAATAACACTACCCTTCGAAGAAGATCTAAATAACCTAGATCCTCTTTTCAATTGTTTGTATCACTGTCTCTTTGTGTAACCAATCTTCATCTTAATCTAGAGACAAATAATGAAGAAATAAGAAGATTTTTGGTAAAACTTGATGCAACATATCTTGGATGTAGTAATCTTAGGTGTCTTCCTTCCTTCCATGCAACACCGCTCTGATACCAATTGTTGGGATAAACTATCCTCGGATCGGCGTGGCTGCTGGTGATTAGCCAAGCAACAAGGAACAATCTCCTAGGATCAACGTGAAAGCAAAATAATGGATTCAGGAGAAAAGAGAGAAAAAGAGTACAAGAGTTTTCTGGAAGAAAAGAGCTTTATTTAATGAATTTAGCATCATGTACAATCTTGACCTATTTCCAGTATTTATACTTTACAAAAGGGTCAAGCCCGAAGCTCATAAAAAAACTTTTCAAAATCCAAACATCCCACGTACACAAAATAAACCCATAAAAACTGAGCCAACCTAGTTTTAGACTGAGCTGACTAACCTACGATTAGATCGGCTCAGTCTCAGACTGAGCGGACCCAATTATGTACCTTGCCAATAGCTCAAAAATGCTGCTTTCTGTCTAGATTTTTCTTTGAGATATAGCTGACCTAGTCCTGGAATGAGCTGGCCTAGTTTCCAACTTAGCCAACTCAGTTTTAGGGTGAGCCAGCTTAGTTTCTAAGCTTTATTATTCGGGCTGATTTTTCTTCCGACTTGCTTTCATCTTTTCATGATCTATCTTCTCATATTTTCAAGACATGAAAGCACCACTTTTGAGCTCACAGTCTTTTGATTCAAAATATGCTTAAAATATTTCTTTTTTTTTGAAAATTAGCTTGAATTTAAATATCAAAGGCTTTTTCTCTTTTTGAATGAATATAACTTTTTAATTAGATTTTCAAATATGCACTTGTAAGCTTTAAGAGGAATAGAGCTTTTCAAAATATTTGAATACAAAATCAAGCATAATATGCACATCAATATTCAATCTTTTCTTTTCTTAATAAAAATATATCATTTAAATTTATATAAGATATGTATCGAGAATATATCGAGCAAATCAATGATGGTATCAAAGAAAATAAAAGTTACTTTTTCAAATTCATTTCTTGAGTAAAAATTACTTTGATATAATTAATTTTGCAAGAATTTTTAAAGCATATCAAAAGTTTTTTATTATATTCAAATTTTTAAATAAGTTTCAAAATTAGAAGTGTATATTAAATTCAATTCTTGAAGTAAGATTATATTTTAATTTAATTTAACTCTAATTAATTATTAAGAATGATTAGACTCAAATTGAATAAATACATGAATTTAAGAAGCTCATAAAATAATTGATTAAGAATTTAAGATCAAAATTTATTTTTCTCAATGTAAATTAATCAAAATTTTCAATCAAATCAAGATAAAAATTATTTCTTCTCCTATTTTTCATAATTATAACTGGATTATTTTATCTTTCAATTTTTCTCCCTCTTTTTCTTTCAAATCAAGCATATTTAATATGAATTTAACTGTAAAATTTAGATTTTTTAAATTTAAAAGATATTTTTAATTTCAAAGTTTTTTAATTAAATATTCCTTTTTAAAAATATTTTCTCCTCCTAACTTTTGCAAGCAAAGCTATTTTAAAATTAAGCACATTTTCCCCTTTAATGTTTTCTTCCCTTATATTTTAAGCATAAAATAAAATATTTTCTTTTCTTCTTAAATTTAAATCAAACTTGGCTAGTTTCAGAAAATATGTTTTAGTTAGATTTTTGCACAATATAAATCTAATGGCACTTCTCCATTTTTTCAAAAGTATGGATGCAAAAATATTTTCTTAAACTAAGATAGAAAATTGCTTGGAGCTTTAAAGATTCAAAAGTGATAATGCTTTAAGAATTTTGAGTATCAAAACCAAGCATAAGATATGTTCAATTTTTTAGAAAATATTTTTTTCTTTTTCTTTGAGAGATATCAATCCATCAAGTTCATAAGAGGTATATATATATTTTTTGAATTTATCTCAAATGGTATCACGTCAAAAGTATATCAATATAAAAAAGATTTAAGATATAATATTCAATTCTTTTGTCAAAAGCAATGCAATAAAGTGCAAGACAAGAATGATCTATTTGATATCAATTATTAAAACTTTTGATCAAAAAATAAATAAATCAATTAAATTTAGATAAAATTATTTTAATAAATAATTTTTAATTAATTAATACCAATATATCTTATGGAATAAATCATAGAGAGATTTTTTGTTTAAATTTAAATCTTTCTTTTCTTAAGATATATCACTCAATTAAATTTAGAAAATGCATAAAATTCTTTGAATTTATCTCAAATGATATCATATTAGCTATGCAAAACTATATTTAAGATAAAATATTCTTTTCTTTTTGCCAAAAAATAAAGCGATAAAATTTACGGTAAGAATAAACTATTTGATATTAATTATGAGAATAATGATACCAATTACTTTAAAATTCAAATCAATTGATAATTTTCTTAAAAATTTCTTGATACTAATTAAAGATTTAAAAAAATATTTGTTGAATTCATTTCTTTATAATAATCAAATTTATTTGTCAGAGTTAAAATCTTTCAAATTCATCTTAATACAAATTATTTTAGTTTTGAATTGATAAAGATGAATTGATTCAAATCAAATAGTTTTGAAAATTTAGAATGATAAATTAATCAAATACAGGATAAATAATAATATATTTGATACTCATTGATTAAAACTGAAGTTATCTTTAAATATTTTCCTTTAAAGATAAATGATAGTAGTCTTGAAATATTTTGCTTGATATCAACTTCAAAAGATTCAAGAAAAGCATTTTTCAAATTTAATTTTTAAAATTAATTAATTAAAATAAAATAAAAATATTCATCAATAATTTTTTTTTTAAGATCAAAGAGTCAATCAAATTGATGATCAAGAGAGATATTCAAGTAAATTTAGAGGATCATAAAAATTAATTAATTATGGGGGGTTCCAATAATTAATTTAAATAAGATCAAATCAAGAGAAAACTAGATGAAGACTCTATGAGTTTAGTTCAACTAGAAAGTTTCAAATATTTAGGAGTTCAACCTATGATGCAATGCAAATCAACATATCAAGCACTTGATTTTGATAATTGAATGTCTTATCTTTAAGTACTTATTCCATACAAAATTTTAGAAGAATTTTGATAATTTAGCATCTT
Organism: Cocos nucifera; assembly: GCA_006176705.1. NCBI lineage: Eukaryota > Viridiplantae > Streptophyta > Magnoliopsida > Arecales > Arecaceae > Cocos > Cocos nucifera. The sequence goes on from QRFJ01001649.1 coordinate 373,007, forward strand.
AAAGAAAATGCCAAAAATTAGTTTCTCTTATGAATTTAGTAATTAAAATATTCATGCTTAATTAAGTATTTTTTAAACTAAATTCATCAATTATAAAATTAATATGGGGAGGCTTAAGATATCATGCTAAATTTTAAGATAAAACTATTTCATCCATAGCATGATATATAGAAGTGAGCATGTTGATTTAAAAATCAAAATATTTAAATTATTGCTAGCATCAAAATCAATCACACTTATCAAAGCATGAAAAGAGTTATCATATGTAGGATTTGATGTGGTGCTTCCAAGCCTTGGAAAGCCATAGGAGGAGCCAAGGTGTTAGCTTGGGAAGACTAAGATGGATGTGAGTCTTAGGATTAGGATAGGAATTATCCTAGGTGAAGACCTTGAGGGGCATGGTAGGTACTCTAGAGACCTGGGATACAAGGTGGAGCAAGGAACCAAAGTCAAGAAAAAAATCAACCAAGACAAGGGGCTAACACATAGATAGGCTGAGATCGAGCCAGCTCGAGCTGAGATCGAGTCAGCTCGGGGCGCAATCGAGCAGGCTATCTCTGGCAGACAGAAGACAGGGCTCGGGCGAGATGCATCCAAGCTAGTTTGGCTCCTGACAGAGCCAGCTCAACAGTGGCGAATAGAACTAGACAGGATTTTCTATTTGGATCTAGGATAGGCTTTTATCTTAGGATCTTAAGGCCTGGAGCAATAAGATCTTAAAGGGACTAACTCATGTATGGGTTGGATTTAGATCCAGGGGATGAGAGCATGTGAGACATATGTACATAGGCTCGGTGAGTGCTTTCATGTATTGGGTTAGCCTGGGAGAGTTTTTCAGCTGGGATTTGGATTTATTAAGGTTCATGTAGTATAGCAAAAATCCTAGGATATATAAATCTAGGTATTATATCTTTATAATAGAGTGGAATACAATTGAGCTTTTCTCTCTAAAAATTCTTTACTCTTCTCTCTGGTTCCAACTTTAAGCCCTAAGTGCCGACCATCTATTTTATTCTTCTTCTCTCCAATAATTGGTATTAAAGAGGTATTAGGATCCAACAAGTGGTATGAGAGCCTGGTTGAGCATAGAGGAGAAAGAAGATCAAATTTCAGTAGAGATTGGCAGTGAGGTTCAGATCTAAAGGCTTTCTCTAGGCTTCTTGAGGAAGAAAGAGATCACAGGACTACTGTCCACCATCCCTAGTTAAGGTATTTTTTCAGATCTATCTATTTGATGTTTTTGATTCGTACAATAACGAAGAATAGTAGATTGAAGATAGGATTTGAGAAGTTTGATGGAAAAAAAAATTTTATGATGTGAAAGGTTAAGATGAAGGATCTGCTAATTCAGATGAGACTGGATTCTATCTTGAAAGATAGGCTAGAGGAGATGACAGACAAGGAGTGGATGTCCTTGGAGAAAAGAGCATGTGCCATGATTAGGGCTTGTCTGGCAGATGAGGTGCTGTATGGCATATTGGAGGAGAAGACATCCAAGGATTTATGGTTGAGGTTACATTAGTTGTACATGGGGAAGAACATGTGCGACAAGTTGGTACTGAAAAGGCAACTGTACAACCTTCGGATGCAAGAGGGCGAGGATGTTGTGGGGCATATTCAGTGGTTAGACTGGATGAGCATGGATTTGCTCAACATTGGAGTGAATCTCGAAGAGATGGACAAAAGTTTATTGCTGATATGTTCGCTACCTAGGAGCTTCGATCCATTGGTGATGATGTTGTTGTATGGTAAGAAAGCACTAGTGTATGAGGAGATCATATCAGTGCTAAGATCCAACGAGCAGCTGAAATGGATGATGAAGGAGGAGGTCTTCAAAGAGGTTCTCATGGTTTCAAAGAGGCCCAGACAAGGAAAGAAGAAGGATCAGCGAAGGGGCAGCAAGGGATCCAAGAGATGCTTCAAGTGTGGTGAAGCAGGATACTTTAAGCGAGAATGTCCACTTTGGAAGAAGTGCAAGGAAGGAGAAAACTTAGATTCCATTAGTTCAGTCATAGCAAGTGAAGAGTCGGATGAGCTCTTGGTTGTTTCAGAGGAGCCTACGGGGTGTGGTGTATCTAAGATGATTTTGGATAGGTCTGTGGAGTGTAGAGGGTCCGAAGGGACAGCGACGGTGTCCAAGATGTAGCGCCAGACTCAGGAATGTAGTGTTGAGTGGTTGTCCTTGGGGGACTCGATTATAGAGTCAGCTTCTGCAGCATTAGGAAGACTTTGGTTTCAGATGGAGCACTGGGTAGAGGTGGCTTCACAGATGGAGAGAGATGTGACACAAGTTTAGAGCGAAGGAGTATAAAAGGACCAATATCCTAGCACCAATGATGGAGATGTACAGTTCTAGGTGGAGCAGGACATGTAGGAAGATAGGCAAAGTTTTAGGGAGTCCATGTCAGGATATGTAGTAGGATGGTTACAACTCTAAGGGTGGTGCATAGAAGCAAGCTAAGATCTTCAACGGTGGAGGTGATCATCCCAAAGGCCTTAAACAGAGCTCAACAGCTGAAGAAGAATGATGGTGGAAAGGTGTGCACAAGTAGTTGTCAGGGCATGCATCGACAGTAGGTTCGTGCAGGGAAACATTGTCAGGTGTGGCAAGGCTTGGGCGCACCAAGGTGGGGATTGTAGGATTTGATGTGGTGCTCCCAAGCCTTAGGAGGCCATAAGAGGAGCCAGGGTGTTAGCTCCGAGAGACTAGGATGGATGTGAGTCCTAGGGCTAGGATAGAAGTTATCCTAGGTAAAGGCAACATGTAGCCCTGCACGGACTCGAGGTTCAGGTGTGAGAACCTTAAGGGGCTTGGTAGGTACTCCGGAGATCTAGGATATAAGGTGAAGCAAGAGACCAAAGCCAAGAAAGAGAATCAGCCAAGACAAGGGGCTGACACATAGGTGTGCTAGGTCAGATACGTAGTCAAGCCGACTCATGCAGAAATCGAGCCAACTCAGGGTGTAGTTGAGCCGACTATCTCAGGCAAATAGAAGATAGGATTCAGGCAAGATACAGCTAAGCCAACTCGACTCCTGATAGATCCGGCTCGATGGTGGCGAACAGAAATAGATGGAATATTTTTTTGGCTCTAAGATAGGCTTTTATCCTAAGGTCTTAAAGCCTGTGTTGGGAATTGTGTCCCAAAGTAAATTGTTAGTTTGTTGATGGTTGAGCTATTTTATAATTATAATTGATTTATTAATTAATAAAAATATTTTAGCAACTTTTCTATCATAAGTTTACATCTTCTAATGAACTCCATTGTTGTGATGAAGTCCCTAGGACTGTTTAGTTTCAATAAAGAGAGGATTTATCGATTAATCCTTAAATTTATTCATGACCAAATGATAGGCTGTTAATTAGGACAATAATGTCTATCGAGCATAAATTGCTATATGCCATATAGGTTGATTGTCCTCTTAACCAAGGAGTGTGGAGACACTGGTATGGCATACAGGTGAGATGTATGGGTACATCTTCATGGAACATGACCAACTCCAAAGCATTCTCCTGTCGAGAATGTCTCTGATGGGATATAGGTATAAGTATCCCTTAGACCTGAGATCACCTTAGTGACTTGCAAGCAACTCACTATGCTTTGGTACCGAACTAACTAAATTTTTAATTCAGTAATGGAAGGCTTTTGGGCATAGTCAAGTACTTGCGAAGTTGGAGTATGATCAAGATGGAATTGATCACTCAAAGAGTTGAAGAAGAATGTATCACTGTATTTCAATATAGCAAAATCTTGACCATGATAATCCATCAGATGGATTTGATATTTTAAAATACAATGTGGACAACCTGATCAGAGTTGACAGTTGAACTCTGAGGTATCCTACGAGCATTATGGTTAAGGGGATGAATTATATGAAAACTATATCTGCATGGGTTTTAAGGATGGTGTTCTACACCTTCAACATATCCGACCATCGGATATCATTGCTAGATGGTCACTTTGTTTGGTACAAAAATTTATTCCTAAACTATCGATTTAGGTTCAAACCTGTGAGGTCACACACATTAGAGCTTACGATCTGATCGGATGATTGATCAATGATTAAGAATATTTCTAGGGTTAAACAATCAATACGATTAGTGTTTAACCTAGTGCAAGTATTGTAGGAGGATCGATGAGCAATTGAATTGCTAATTAATTTAATTTAATTAAGCTAATAGGTTGAGATTAAGTATAATTAAATATGATTTAATTATAATTAGTTTGGGCATGATTGGATCAAGTTCAATTGATTTATTGGATAAGCCAAGTACAAGGAAGAACTACTAGTCTAACTAGGACTCCGATTAACCCAATTTTCTAATTTGATTAGAAAATAAATTAGAATTAAATCTAATTTAATTAGATCCTTAAATGGGTTAGGATCTTATTTAATTGGGTTGATTTAATCTTAATTTTATTTGATTAAAAGATCTTGTTTGACCAAGTTAAAATAGGAGTCCTAGTCATACTAGGACTCTCTATCACCTGTGCCACTTAATCCTCACGCTCCATGCCCTTTTTATTTTGTTTTAGGACTCTCTATCACCTGCACCACTTAATCCTCACGCTCCATGCCCTTTTTATTTTGTTTCTTACATGAAAATTCTCCACTCCCATGGCTTCTCACGCCCTCTTTCTCTCCTCCTTTTCTCACAAGGCAATTTGTTGCAAGACCAAGTCAAAAGAGGAGTTAGTTTTGCTTAGGATTCTATGAGATAAAATCCTTGTTGACCAAAATACCTTCCCTTAAGTGCCACCCCCTCTTTTAATTAATTCTTCTCTTATTCTATAAAAATAATCTTTTTTTTTGTGTTCCCTCCCTTGTTGATCTATGCCAATAATTATGAAGGAGGCGCCCAAGAGTTGGGCGCCCCAACAACTTTCCATGTTTGGATATTCCCAATTTAGAATTTTGATCTAACTTGGACTCTTCTTTTTCTCTGTTTATTGAAAGAACTTTATTCTAATTTTTTCATGAAATACAAAGATTTAGAAGAGGTTTGGGGTATGCAAAAATTAGAGGAAGAGGATCCTTGGGCATGGGGGTTCCATAGGTCCCAAACTAGGTGTCTAGGTGAGAGAAAAGAGAAGAAGAAGAGGATCTTCTTCTAGGGTTATTTTATTTTTAATCTCTCATTTTTTTTGAGTTTTTTCTACGAGAGTATCAGATCAGTAAACTCTCATCTTCCTTCTCATATTTTGGAGAGTCTAAATTTCAAAGAATGAGGCATCAGATCGACCGTCGAAGAAGGATCAGCATAGTACTAGCATGCTATGCTGATTTTTTGCATTGGACTTCAGATCAGAGATCGTAGGCTCGTATGGATGACTCCTAGAGGTCGGATGCATGTGTGGCTTGTGACTTCATCCTCAAGTCTAGATTAGCAAGTTAGAACATCTAACTTGCTCAGGTAAGTAGATCTGATCTATTAACTTCATACCTACATTTGATGTAGTGTAGATCTAGGTTGATTTGATCAACCTTTTACTTTCTTATTTGATTTTAATTTTTGATTTAGTATCATACCTTGATCATGTAATAGATCTAATATATAGATATTTATATATTTATTTAAATAAATATTTAATTTATTTAAATCTTTTGCTGCAAGATCTTGAAAAAATTTTCAAGATCTACCTATAAAATTCTAGATCTGATTTCTTCAATTGGTATCAGAGCCAAGTCCTTATTATATGATTTTTATGCATGTTTAGATTATTTTTTAGATTAGATCTAATTTATAATCTAATTATTAAATCTAAAATTAAAAAAAATTTAGATCTCACAAACTGCCAAAAGGTTGTTCTACTGTAAGGTTTATCCCTTATAGTGAATAGGTTGTCCTAGTTCATGATGATTTGACTCTAATCATAAATTTATTAAATTTGATCTAATTTTATTTATGATTTAATAGATTTAAAATAGTTTTAGATCTAAAAATAAAATATTTTAGATTGCACGGACTGCCATAAGGTTGTCCTACTGTAAGGTTTATTCCTTACAGTGAATAGGTTGTTCTAATATGTGCTGATCTAAAATATTGATCATAAAATTTTAAATTAGATCTAAAAAATTTTATGATCTAATTAAAAATATTTTAATCTAATTTTAATCTTCATAAATATGTTAGATTTGATCTAGAAAGATTTATAATTGATTATTATTGAAACTATTTCAATTACATGAACCTGTTTAGATTAGATCTAAAGTAGATTCATGTTTATGTTACTTGCATATTGATTACGAATCAAACATGCAACTTGGTTGATAGAACCATATTGTAAAAATATTTTACAAACATGAAAACTATTTTCGAAAAGCCAAACCCCAACCCTTAGTCTAAAACTTAATTAAGAATTAAGAAGTTGTTTGATTAGGTTCTAGGATTGTAAATTGAAGATCCTATGACACAAATAATAACATATTGGATTAATGGGTTAGTGGGGATTAGGTCAATTAATTGGGTTAGACCTAGGGTTAGATTAAAGAATGGACTTAATTAGAGAATTGACTAAATCTAATCAATTATTGTCTTAGATTAGGTCAAGGATTCTCTAGATCAATTGCAATAGTTGTAGTTGGTCAAGTCCATGTCTTTAACAAGATCCAAGATGGACTTGATTCTTGACTATGCGGTCTAGCATGAACTGTTAGGTTGATCTAATTGAAGCTAATTAAACCAGTTGGTGTCTAAGGTAAACTAGACTAATAGTTTTTAATTGGCAGCTCGCTTACCTGGCCATTTTTTATGGTGTCTAAGGCAAGCCTGGCAGACCCTTCCACTGATCCAAATTATCTAGCCTCTTGGTGAGATTATATTTTGATCAAATCGCTTAACTATTTGAGTTGACCCATGTCAGCTAGGTAAATTAGTTTGACTGATTTAGGTGCTCCTAGACCAACCTATTAATGATCTCCCTTAAGCTAACTTGGTGAAGTTAGTGGAAGGATCACGACAAGTTGGTTAATTTAACCTACTCGCTTCTATAAATTAAATTCTCTAAAATTATTAGGTCCCTAAAATGAAATAGTTATATGATAACTGGATCATAGCCTTCCATTAAAGTAGATGATAATGAGTCCATCAGTTGGATAATCATTGGAGGCTCAAAAGCCTGGTGCATATTGATTGATGGAATTATCATTCATTATATGATCTCTTGGATATATCTTTCTAAATGGTGGTCAGGTGGGCCAACCAAAGTTAGAACTAATCATTCATTGATTGGATGTGAAGGAGAAATCCTGATTTTCTGGATCAGGTTAGTTCAGATCTGATCGAATCAAGAGAGATATTTCAAAAATTTCTCTCAAGCATCCATATCAGATTTGAGATGTTCCAAATCTAATTTTATAGATCTAATAAATAAAAATAAAAATAAAATAAATTAAATCTAATTTAATTTATACCTTGATGTGGATAATCCGATTATCCTTTGATGATCCTGTTGATTACCTGAGGTTCTGGATCTAGCCATATAGTGCCTGGCCTCTACCGATATCCACTCAGGCTAGATCTAGAGATCTTCTCCTTCTTTATCATCTCTCCAAAAATTAGATGTAGATCTGATTTAGAGGATCTTCAAAACTCCTTCTGAAGATCAGCAGTCGTCTCTACAGTAGTACTGCCTTCTTTCTTTCTCGTCAGCCTTTTCTTAACTGGATCGCACTAAACTGAAGTCCAACTTTCGTTGGGCGTGAGAGGAGAGAGAGGATCAGAAGATGACATGGAGGAAGGAGAGGGGCAGCCTTGGGGCGTGGGCTAGGAGAAACTTTATGAAAGTTGGGCATAGATAGGGTTTATTTATAGACCCTGTTGTGCCATGCAGTGCCACATCATCTCGGACAATCGTGTTGCTTCATGCAATTAGATCTAAATCTGATTGGTGAGATGACATCACCTGATCCAATCAAATGAGTAAAGGAAAATCCTAATTTCCCAAATCAGGTTCATTCAGATCTGATCAAATCAAGAGATATGTTTTAAAAGTTTTTTTCTTTAATCCTAATCAGATCTGAAATATTTTAGATCTGATCTTTATTATTCTAATAATAAAAATAAAATCTAAATAAATCAAATCAAATTTAATTTATCTTGATGTAAGGTAATCCTATTATCCGTTGATGATCCTATAAGCAGCGGAAGGTTCTGAATCTAGCCACGTAAGTGCCTGGCCTCTACCGGTATCCACTCGGGCTAGATCTGAAGATCTTCTTCTTCTCTATCACATCTCCAAAAATTAGATCTGGATCTGACCAAGAGGATCTTCAAAACATCTTTTGAAGATCAGCAGTTGTCCTTTGCAGTAGTGCAGCCTTCTAGCTTTCTGTCACCTTTCTCTCATCTGGATTGCACCAACTAAGATCCCAAACTCCTTTGGGCATGGAGAGGAGAGGGAGAAGGTGGAATTGGCATGGAGGAGGAGAGGAGAGGCAGTCTTGGGGTGTGGGAATTTCAATTCTCAGATACTCCTTGAGTTGGGCACAGGGTCATATTTATAGACTATGCATGATCCAACTCCTCTTCTTCCCAATCAATCACAACTCTTTATGAAATCAGATCTAAATTTGATTGGTGGGAATAGAGTTCCTTGAATTCCTCCTTATATGGTGCCTAAGACTAGTCAAACTTGGTTCTTAGGAGAAGTCTAATCAGAATCCAAAAGGAAGATGGAGTCCCTGTCCAACAGGGACTCCTAGGTGCCTCCTGCTTGGGCACACACCAAGGTTGGCATGCACCCTCCTTCTTGCCAGGTTCTGGTAGGAGGACAAGCCTCCACCAGCTCTCCAATAAGTGTATGACACATGGACAGAAGTCAAAGTGTCAATGGTCAACATTTGACCCATCAAAGGTCAACTTTTGATCAAAATCAAAGGACGAGAAATGGCAGGTGACCAAAAATGGTAGGTATTATCTTAAAATAAGACAACCCTTTTCTGACCTAGATAGGCTCCAATCAGACTAAGTGAAGACCTCTGATTGAGTATAAACTCCTTTAGCTCAGTAAGGACAACTATTTATGATAGTAAAAGAAGAACGTTAGGTTCAATCGAGTGCTAGCACAATTTTCTTGAACCTAATTGAATCTCATTCAGATCAATTGAACAAGATTAGTTCAATTGATGATCACCAGATTCAAACCCTTATTTGTGTGATCCAGTTAGGTTCAGTTCTGTATGGTAATGGGATATGTCATGATCTCTATCATCGACATCATCGAAACTCCTTTCGATGGATCAGAACTCTTCTGATTCGAACAGCTAGAATGATCGATCATCTAAATCATTCTAATTACTCCCAAAATCCACCAGTGATACCTAGCAGTATATGGTGGCAACCCATCAGAGTTGAATGCGAACCTCTTGGTGCAGCTACCTGTGTGATTCAGTTCTTCTATCTTGAGCCCCGATCAGATTAGGGTTAAGGTGAACTCGTCAAACCCTAGTCTCTGTCATATGATGTAATCATTCGATTCGAGTCCAATGTGAAAATCTAAATAGAAACTCTTTCTATTATTTCACTCTGCCATGGCCATGGGCTTCTGGACTTGATTCTCATGATCATCATAGGGCTACTCCTCTACCACCGAGGTAGATAGATTCCCATCTTGATGCAATCCAGTTCCTACAATGAACATGTCTATAGCCAACATACACCTCAGGGTTCCATATGGCTAGGAGACCGAGTAATGGTGTAGTCAAACTATAACACCCTCAAGGTGAACTGCCGATGCATCTCAGGTCAAAGAACCAGACACACTACTGCAGCATCGAGTCAGTCATTGACGAGAAGGTAGACTTCCCTAATGACTACTCGAGGTGGTCACGCTCAGTGCCCTCGTTCTCTAACGAGTACCTGTACTCTCGCTCCGGTGTCTCCACACCGTAGACTCAAGACTCATCTACTAAAGAGAAGCGATTCGTACACCAACCTTCCGGATCAATCACCATCCTCGTGATGATCCTATGGTCGGGAGCATTTTATGAGTTAATAATGATTATTCATGTCTTAAATTTTCAACTCTTGAAAATATGAATTATCATTACCATTAACTCAAAGGATGTATCACAGACACTAAATACACATGTGTGATAGAAAATAACCCATTTATTAATTATAGTCAAAATTATAATTTTGCCCCTAGAAGTGTATTACAAGTGTCAGCCAATTCTGGCTTCTAGGGCACATATATCTAACAATCTCCCACTTGTCCTAAAGCCAATTGGCTACAAGTCTAAGTCCCATCTTCTCAAGGTGGGCTTCGATCTTCTGCTGGCCCAACGGCTTTGTAAGTGGGTCTGCCACATTATCTGTGGAGTTGACTCTCTTGACCTCGACGTAACCTTTCTCGAGGTAATCGCGGATGAGGATGGTATCGCCGCTCAATGTGCTTGGATTTCTGGTGAGACCTCGGCTCCTTAGCAAGGGCTATGGCGCCATTGTTGTCGCAGTAAAGAGGAATGGCATCTGATGGCATTACTCCAATTTCTGCAGCAAACTTCTTGTACCAGAATGCTTCCTTTGCAGCCTCTGATGCAGCGATATATTCTGCTTCCATGGTGGAATCTGCTATCACAGTTTGCTTGGAACTCTTCCAGCTGACAGCTCCACCATTGCACACAAACAGACTTCCAGATGTCGACTTTCGATCATCTATATCGGACATGAAAGTCCGAGTCTGTGTATCCCTGGACTTGGAGTTCTCCATTACCAAAGACCAACATCATATCCTTAGTTCTTCTCAAGTACTTAAGGATACATTTCACAGAAGTCCAGTGTTCTTCACCTGGATTTGACTGATATCTGCTTGTGACACTCACAGCATGGGCTATATCAGGTCGTGTACATAGCATGGCATACATGAGGCTCCCTATTGCAGAAGCATAAGGGATCTTGCTCATGCGTTCTATTTCCTCAGGTGTGCTGGGGCACATCTTCTTGGAAAGATGAATACCATGTCTGAAGGGTATTAATCCCCTCTTAGAGTTTTCCATACTAAACCTCTTTAGTACTTCCTCTATGTACATCTTCTGTGAAAGTCCTAGCATCCTATTCGGTCTATCCCTATAGACCTTAATTCCTAGAATAAAGGATGCTTCACCTAGGTCTTTCATGGAGAATTCCTTGGACAACCACATCTTGACTGATGTCAACATGGGAATATCATTCCCAATAAGGAGGATGTCATCCACGTACAATACGAGGAAGACAACAGCGCTCCCACTGACCCTTTTGAAAAACACATGGTTCCTCTTCATTTTTGATGAAACCAAACTTTTTGATCACATCATTGAAACGAGTGTTCCAGCTCCGAGATGCTTGCTTAAGTCCATATATGGACCTTTGCAGCTTGCAAACCTTGTGATCAGTATCACTGGATGTGAAACCTAGCGGCTGTTCCATATAGATATCTTCCTCAAGATATCCATTTAGGAATGCCGTTTTCACGTCCATTTGCCATATTTCATAATCGAAATAGGCTGCAACAGCAAGCAATGTGCGGATGGATTTTAGCATAGCCACTGGGGAAAAGGTATCCTGATAGTCAATGCCTTCGCGTTGACTATAACCTTTTGCCACTAGTCTAGCCTTGAATGTCTCCACATTCCCATCTGCACCAATCTTTCTCTTGAAGATCCATTTACACCCAATAGGTACTATACCTTCTGGTGGATCTACCAAGGTCCAGACTTGGTTTGAGTGCATCGAGTCAATTTCTGACTTCATTGCCTCTAGCCATTTCTCGGAGTCGATATCTGATATCGCCTCGTTGTAGGTTTTGGGATCATCACCATGAGCACCATTACCTATGAGGAACATTTCCTCTACTTCCTCTGAAATAATACCTAAGTATCTTTCAGGGGGACGGGAAACTCTTTCCGATCTACGAGGTGGAGGAGGTAGTGTTCTTATTGGCTCAACCTGATTTGGTTCCAACTTGGTCCTTAGCTCGTTCTGCTTGTGAGACTTTCTCATCAAGCTTAATCTGCTTTCCAATGCCGCTATCTTGAATAAACTATTTTTCAAGAAATATGGCATGTCGACTCACAATCACATTGTGGTCTTCTGGAATGTAGAAATAGTATCCTAATGACTCTTTAGGATATCCTATGAATCGAGCTCTAAAGGACCTAAACTCTAACTTGTCCGCTTGTTGTCTTTTGACATGAGCCGGACAACCCCAAATTCTGAGATGACTCAGACTTGGTTTCTTACCGTGCCATATCTCATACGGTGTGGTAGGAACGGTTTTAGAGGGAACCCTATTCAGTAAGATAAATTGAAGTTAATAATGAATGTCCCCAAAGAAAATCAGGGAGGTCTGTGAAGCTCATCATGGATCGAACCATATCCAATAGAGTCCGATTTCTCCGTTCTGAAACCCCGTTGAGTTGAGGTGTTCCTGGTGGAGTCCATTGAGAGACTATGCCATTTTCCTTAAGATAGTCTAGGAATTCCCGGCTAAGGTATTCACCTCCTCGATCTGATCGAAGAACCTTAATGGGTTTTCCAGTTTGTTTTTCTACTTCATGTCTGAATTCTTTGAACTTTTCAAAAGCTTCAGACTTGTGTCTCATAAGATACACATACCCATACCTAGACAGATCATCGGTAAAGGTAATGAAGTAGACAAAATTGCCTCTAGCCGGCACATCAAATGGGCCGCACACATCAGTATGTACTAGGGCAAGGAGATCTGTGGCCCTCTCCCCATGTCCAACAAAAGGGAGTTTAGTCATTTTGCCTTGAAGACAAGATTCACAAGTTGGATATGACTCGAAAGTCAATGGACTCAATAGCCCATTTTTCTCCAATTTGTTGATCCTATCTTCTGCTATATGACCTAATCTCAGGTGCCATAGATATCTGTCGTTTGGACTATCCCTAGGTCGTTTGGCATTCACGTTTTGCTCGATAGTTAGAACAGGTACATCAATATGTAGCTGATAAAGACCATTAATAAGGAAAACCATTTGCAATTTTATTTCTTTCATAAAGAATGTTACAATGGTCCTTAAAGAAGGTGATCACATAACCTTCTTGTGCTAAGCATGAAACAGAAATCAAATTCCTGCTAGCTGCAGGCACATAATAACAGTCTTTTCAAAACTAAGTCTAAACCAGATGGTAATCGAAGAGGGTATGTTCCCACGGCTACTGCAGCAACTCTTGCTCCATTACCGATGCGTAGGATCATGTCTCCATCCCTCAGCCTCCTGCTATCCTCAAGACCCTGCATAGAAGTGCACAGATGAGCACTAGAACCAGAGTCAAGCACCCAACTGGATGCAGAAGAAACCGTAAGGTTAGACTCAATAACGAGCATACCTCCAGAAGGACCTTCCTTCTTGTTCTTTCAGGGTGGCCAGGTAAGTAGGGCAGTTCCGCTTCCAATGGCCGTCGCTGTTGCAATGGAAACACTTTCCTTTGCCATCGGACCTTTTTCTTCGGTTCTGCCTTCTTCTTCTTTGATCCTTCTACCTTTTGCTTTTTCACAGACTTCTTTTTCTTTCCATAAGACTTTCTTTTGGAAGAAGTCCGTTCCATAGCAAGAACTGAGCCTTTAGAACCTTTCATAGAAAGCTCAGCGGTAACCAGCATATTCATTCAACTCGGCCAAGGAATTTTTGAAGTTTATGCATGTGGTAATTCATGATGAATTGCCCATATGCATCAGTCAAGGATTGCAGAATAATATCATTCTGCAAGTCCAAGTCCAACTTCACACCGAGCTTCTCAAGCTCTTCCATGTCCTTGATCATTGTCAGACAGTGATCTTGGACTGACTGCCCATCACGCATCTTAGCCTTAAAAAGTCATTTCGTGACTTGATATTTGGCTGCGCGACTCTGTTCACCAAACATCTCCTGCAGGTGAGCCAACATTTGGCGAGCAGTCCCGATATCTTCATGTTGGCGCTGGAGCTCATCAGACATCGAGCCCAACATGTAAGTATCTGGCCTTATTGTCTTCGTCAATCCATTTTTCCAGAGACGCTCTCTGTTCAGTGGATGGACGAGCTGGTAAGGTGGGAGGGTCCTGGTCCAAAACATGTGTTAACTTCTCTGAACCCAAAACAATTTTGTAGTTCCTGAGCCAATCTTTATAATTGGGTCCAGTCAGTCTATGTGTGTCTAGGATACGTGCCAGTGGGTTGGACGCAGACATTTTCCTGTAGAGAGTCAAAGATTCTAGTTAGATACTGTAATTTTGACTTGACCAATTTGTTTAGGGATTTTTATTTTTAAACAAATTAGCTCCCACTATTTTCTCGGATCCCTACACTCCCTCTGTAGAGATGCGAAAATCTCCGCGATTGATGATTTCTAGTGGGTGGTGCGGTCTCACCAACTGACTCATCACCTCACCTAACAGTTATTGGTGATGGGTTAGCCAATGAGTGAACAACTCTTGTTCAATGATTCTCTAATCATGGTGCACCCAAACTTGGTCTCTAATTCATGAATCTCACCGTATCCGGAATATTGATCCACTCCTTAGTTAAGTCAGACCCACCATTTGCATAGACTGGGTTCCTAATTGGGTCTCTCACCGTATCCGGAATATTGAGCCCAACTCATCCTCCAGCCCATAGCATCCAATGCCTAATAGACATGGTTGCGTCTTCCCGGTGCAACTGAGCCACTGTATCCAGCCGAGAACAATCAACCCCGGGAAGGGCCCGCACATCTACAATGGTGGAAGACCTCGGACTTAATCTTTTCTTAGGGAGAATTGATTCAGGTCTCATTAAACTAGACTTGGCTTAGTCATAACAATTATGACTAACCTAGTGGCATGGGTCAGCTCGGATTATTGACCACCTCAGATCAGAACTGTGTCAACAGATATGGCCAGGTAAGTGAGACCGGTGGAAGGAATATGCCATTAACTCGCACAAGAACGCATTCAGGTCGAGTAGCTTCCAATTAAAAACCAGTCGGTCGTCTGTGCCAAACTTACCTTAGACACCAAATTGTTGAGTCAGAACCAATTGGGTTAGCCTACAATCCAGACTCTAACCTCTGAGCCTAATTAGGTCTTGCTTGATCGTGACTCGATCTTGACCCAGACTTAATCCTATTAGGCTGGTCAATTTAAGCATTGTTGATCCCATCTAACCAACTCTTGATTCGGTTTGATCAACCGCTTAGACCTAATTGAGCTACCCAAGCCCGAACCCAGTATTATGAATATGTCTTAGATCTGAAATTCTCAATTTTAGACCTAATTAATATTATTGTTAGATATATGTGCCCTTAGAAGCTAGAATTGGGGACACTTGTAATACACTTCTAAAGGCAAAATTATTTAATTTTGACTTAAAAATCAATTAAAATGGGTTTTTTTCTATCACATAGGTATTTAGCACTGTCTGTGATACATCCTTTGAGTTAATGGAATGAAATTTGCATATTTTCAAAGAGTTTGAAAATTTAAGACTGAATAACATTTTATGTAACTCATAAAAATGCTCCCGACCATAGGATCATCACGAGATGTGCATTGATCGAGAGCTTGGTTTCTGTTAGTAGATGAAGTCTTGAGTCTATGGTGTGGAGACACCAGAGCGAGTAGTACAGATACTCATTAGAGAATCGAGGGCACAAGCGTTGACCACCTTGGAGCAGTCCATTAGGAAAGTTTACCTTTCCTCAAATGACTTGACTCGATGCTTGCAGTGGTGTGTCTGGTTCTTTAACCTGAGGTGCATCGGTAGTTTCACGCTGAGGGTGTTTATAGTTTACTACACCATAACTCGGTCTCCTAAGCATACGGAATCCAGAGGTATTGCTTATAGCATGTTACTGTAGGAAACTTGGATCGCAAAAGATGGAAATCTAGTACTACCCGGTTGGTAGAGGACAGCCCTATGATAAATCATTGGATGAGAATCCAAGTGTTAGATATATTGTGCCCTAGAAGCCAGAATTGGCTGACACTTGTAATACAACTTCTAGGGAAAATTGTAATTTTGAACTATAATTAATAAATGGGTTATTTTCTATCACACATGTTGTATTTAGTGTTGTGATACATCCTTTGAGTTAATGGTAATGATAATTCATATTTTCAAGAGTTGAAAATTTTTAGGACATGAAAATCATTATTAACTCATAAGCTCCCGACCATAGGATCATCACGAGGATGGTGATTGATCCGGAAGGTTGGTGTACGATCGCTTCTCTTTAGTAGATGGTACTTGAGTCTACGGTGTGAGACACCGGAGCGAGAGTTACAGGTCTCGTTAGAGAACGAGGGCACTGAGCCGTACCACCTCGAGTAGTCATTAGGGGAGTCTACCTTCTCGTCAATGACTGACTCGATGCTGCAGTAGTTGTCTGTTCTTTGACCTGAGATGCTGGCAGTTCACCTTGAGGTGTGTATAGTTTGACTACACCATTACTCGTCTCCTAGCCCATATGGAACCCTGAGTGTATGTTGCTGTGGACATGTTCATTGTAGGAACTGGACTGCATCAAGATGGGATCTATCTACCTCGGTGGTAGAGGAGTAGCCCTATGATGATCATGAGAATCAAGTCCTGAAGCCCATGGCCATGGCAGAGTGAAATAATAGAAAGAGTTTCTATTTAGATTTTCACATTGGACTCGAAATCGAATGATTACATC
The DNA here is from genome assembly GCA_006176705.1 of Cocos nucifera. Lineage (NCBI taxonomy): Eukaryota > Viridiplantae > Streptophyta > Magnoliopsida > Arecales > Arecaceae > Cocos > Cocos nucifera. Next base: position 389,647 of record QRFJ01001649.1, read on the forward strand.
ATATGAAGAGATTAGGGTTTTGACGAGTTCACCTTAAACCCTAATCTGATCGGGGCTCAAGATAGAAGAACTGAATCACACAGTAGCTGCACCAAGAGGTTCGCATTCAGCTCTGATGGTTGCACCATATACGCTAGGTGTCACTGTGGATTTTGGAAGCAATAGAATGATTTAGATGATCGATCATTCTAGCTGTTCGAACAAAGAGTTCTTGATCATTCGAAAGGAGTTTCGATGATGTCGATGATAGAGATCATGACATATCCCATTACCATACAGAACTGAACCTAACTGGGTCACACAAACAAGGGTTTGAATCTGGTGATCATCAATTGAACTAATATAGTTCAATTGATCTGAATGAGTTCAATTAGTTCAAGGAAATCTGCTAGCACTCGATTGAACCTAACGTTCTTCTTTTGCTATTCATAAATAAGTCGTCGTCTGAGCCAAAGGAGTTTGTGCCCAAAACAGAAGTCTTCTTATTGTCTGACTGGAGGTTGTCCCAAGTCAGAATAGGTTGTCTTATTTGTAAGACATTATCCTGCCAATTTTGGTCACCTGCCATTTCTTGGTCTTTGACTTTTTGTCAGAACTCTACTTTTGACTGTCAACGTTTGACCAATGACCCTTTGATTTACACATGTCATGGCACCTATTGGAGAGCTGGTGGGGGCTTGTTCCCCCTGCCAGAAACCTGGCAAGGAGATGGGCGCACGCCAAAGGGAAGCTAGCCCAGTAAGCAGGCGGCATGGATCCTTTGTGGGACAAGGACTCATCTCCCTTAGGATTCCAATGAGAGTTCTTTTAAGAATCCCAGTTTGCTGGTCCAAGGCACTCTCCAAGTTAGGAATCCAGGGGCTCTAAATCCCACCAATCATTTAGATCTGATTTCACAAAAGGGTTGTGATTGGTTGGGAGGAGATGACTTGGATCACGCTTAGTCTATATAAGAGACCAGCGCCCAAGTGAAAAAAAAAATATAATCAAGAAGCAATCTTTCCCACGCCCCAAGGCTGCCTCTTCCCCTTCTCCACGCCAATACTTCATCTCCCCTTTGCTCTCCACGTCCAAAGTGTTTTGATTTGGATTGGTGCGATTTAGATCAAGAAAAGAGAGATCAAAAGCAAGAAGGGCTGCGCTGCTGCGAAAGAACGACTGCAGATCTTCAAAAGGAGTTTTGAAGATCCTCCAGATCAGATCCAGATTGATTTTTGGAGGCGTGATAGAGAAGAAGAGGATCTCCAGATCCAGCCCGAGTGGATACCGGTAGAGGCCAGGGCGCTTGCGTGGCTTGAATCCAGAACCTTCGCTGCAAACAGGATTCATCAACAGGGTAATAGGATTACCCTATTCAGGTAAATTGATGTGATTTAATTATCCTTTTCATTTAATTTTTATTAAATAAATAAGAATCAGATCTGAAGCATCCCTGATCTGATACAGATCTAAGAGAAAATTTTTGAAATATATCTCTTGATCTGATCAGATCTGAACTGAACCTGTCAGGGAAATCAGGATTTCCTTCAAGTGGTATCAGAGCAATGGTCTAAAAAATAGTTGTTAGACTTTTTAATTTTATTTTAATTAAAAATAACGTGATTTCAGATGTCACATATGAGATAGTGATTCAGACTTGAAGAATCAGGAAAATTAAAAATTAATGATGGATCTAGAAACATAGAAGATATGCATGACTAGTTCTAGTATAGAATATGTCTAAGAATTGGTTTATGCATGTTTTGATATTAATATGATAAATATCATATTTTAGATCTTCTTATTTACTGTTTATCTGATATTATAAGGTAATAATTAACATGATAAACAGCAAATTAAAATTATTATTGTTAAATATCATATGAGAATTTATAGATGCATACTAGACTTAGTTGTAGAATAAGTTTACCATAATGTCTAGATTTAGAATTTATTTTGATTAGATCAATTTAAATCTAATTTTTCAGATTATTATGGGATAATTTAAGATCTAAAAACATGCATGATATATGCATAGATGAGATGTATGCAAAAATTGCCATGGTTTTTTAGATCTAAATTGTTATATGAGAGTATGATATATGATATAATTAACTGTTTGTAGTATTGAATGCTTTAATTGATGTTCCTGAATTAAAGGCGGTTTTCCACTGCCGTCCGGTCATAAGAACGAGAAGGGTTTAAAGGCCCTCTTCTCCCATTCGATGGGATGTTCTTATGATGATGTTAGGGGTGCTGCGCGTTCGTCCTTAATCAGAAACCAAAAACTTACTTCTCGCAAACCCCTAGATCTGAACCTAGGATTGTATTGTGCATATTTTTGTGGTTATGAAACCAACTTAAGTAGAATTAAGGTTATGG
>QRFJ01001650.1:0-37708 GCA_006176705.1 Cocos nucifera
TCCAGATGTCGACTTTCGATCATCTATATCGGACATGAAGTCCGAGTCTGTGTATCCCTGGACTTGGAGTTCTCCATTACCAAAGACCAACATCATATCCTTAGTTCTTCTCAAGTACTTAAGGATACATTTCACAGAAGTCCAGTGTTCTTCACCTGGATTTGACTGATATCTGCTTGTGACACTCACAGCATGGGCTATATCAGGTCGTGTACATAGCATGGCATACATGAGGCTCCCTATTGCAGAAGCATAAGGGATCTTGCTCATGCGTTCTATTTCCTCAGGTGTGCTGGGGCACATCTTCTTGGAAAGATGAATACCATGTCTGAAGGGTATTAATCCCCTCTTAGAGTTTTCCATACTAAACCTCTTTAGTACTTTCCTCTATGTACATCTTCTGTGAAAGTCCTAGCATCCTATTCGGTCTATCCCTATAGACCTTAATTCCTAGAATAAAGGATGCTTCACCTAGGTCTTTCATGGAGAATTCCTTGGACAACCACATCTTGACTGATGTCAACATGGGAATATCATTCCCAATAAGGAGGATGTCATCCACGTACAATACGAGGAAGACAACAGCGCTCCCACTGACCCTTTTGAAAACACATGGTTCCTCTTCATTTTTGATGAAACCAAACTTTTTGATCACATCATTGAAACGAGTGTTCCAGCTCCGAGATGCTTGCTTAAGTCCATATATGGACCTTTGCAGCTTGCAAACCTTGTGATCAGTATCACTGGATGTGAAACCTAGCGGCTGTTCCATATAGATATCTTCCTCAAGATATCCATTTAGGAATGCCGTTTTCACGTCCATTTGCCATATTTCATAATCGAAATAGGCTGCAACAGCAAGCAATGTGCGGATGGATTTTAGCATAGCTACTGGGGAAAAGGTATCCTGATAGTCAATGCCTTCGCGTTGACTATAACCTTTTGCCACTAGTCTAGCCTTGAATGTCTCCACATTCCCATCTGCACCAATCTTTCTCTTGAAGATCCATTTACACCCAATAGGTACTATACCTTCTGGTGGATCTACCAAGGTCCAGACTTGGTTTGAGTGCATCGAGTCAATTTCTGACTGCATTGCCTCTAAGCCATTTCTCGGAGTCGATATCTGATATCGCCTCGTTGTAGGTTTTGGGATCATCACCATGAGCACCATTACCTACGAGGAACATTTCCTCTACTCCTCTGAAATAATACCTAAGTATCTTTCAGGGGGACGGGAAAACTCTTTCCGATCTACGAGGTGGAGGAGGTAGTGTTCTTATTGGCTCAACCTGATTTGGTTCCAATTGGTCCTTAGCTCGTTGTACTTGTGAGACTTTCTCATCAAGCTTAATCTGCTTTCCAATGCCGCTATCTTGAATAAACTATTTTTCAAGAAAGATGGCATGTCGACTCACAATCACATTGTGGTCTTCTGGAATGTAGAAATAGTATCCTAATGACTCTTTAGGATATCCTATGAATCGAGCTCTAAAGGACCTAAACTCTAACTTGTCCGCTTGTTGTCTTTTGACATGAGCCGGACAACCCCAAATTCTGAGATGACTCAGACTTGGTTTCTTACCGTGCCATATCTCATACGGTGTGGTAGGAACGGTTTTAGAGGGAACCCTATTCAGTAGATAAATTGAAGTTAACAATGAATGTCCCCAAAGAAAATCAGGGAGGTCTGTGAAGCTCATCATGGATCGAACCATATCCAATAGAGTCCGATTTCTCCGTTCTGAAACCCCGTTGAGTTGAGGTGTTCCTGGTGGAGTCCATTGAGAGACTATGCCATTTTCCTTAAGATAGTCTAGGAATTCCCGGCTAAGGTATTCACCTCCTCGATCTGATCGAAGAACCTTAATGGGTTTTCCAGTTTGTTTTTCTACTTCATGTCTGAATTCTTTGAACTTTTCAAAAGCTTCAGACTTGTGTCTCATAAGATACACATACCCATACCTAGACAGATCATCGGTAAAGGTAATGAAGTAGACAAAATTGCCTCTAGCCGGCACATCAAATGGGCCGCACACATCAGTATGTACTAGGGCAAGGAGATCTGTGGCCCTCTCCCCATGTCCAACAAAAGGGAGTTTAGTCATTTTGCCTTGAAGACAAGATTCACAAGTTGGATATGACTCAAAAGTCAATGGACTCAATAGCCCATTTTTCTCCAATTTGTTGATCCTATCTTCTGCTATATGACCTAATCTCAGGTGCCATAGATATCTGTCGTTTGGACTATCCCTAGGTCGTTTGGCATTCACGTTTTGCTCGATAGTTAAAACAGGTACATCAATATGTAGCTGATAAAGACCATTAATAAGGAAACCATTTGCAATTTTATTTCTTTCATAAAGAATGTTACAATGGTCCTTAAAGAAGGTGAATCACATAACCTTCTTGTGCTAAGCATGAAACAGAAATCAAATTCCTGCTAGCTGCAGGCACATAATAACAGTCTTTTAAAACTAAGTCTAAACCAGATGGTAATCGAAGAGGGTATGTTCCCACGGCTACTGCAGCAACTCTTGCTCCATTACCGATGCGTAGGATCATGTCTCCATCCCTCAGCCTCCTGCTATCCTCAAGACCCTGCATGAAAGTGCACAGATGAGCACTAGAACCAGAGTCAAGCACCCAACTGGATGCAGAAGAAACCGTAAGGTTAGACTCAATAACGAGCATACCTCCAGAAGGACCTTCCTTCTTGTTCTTCAGGGTGGCCAGGTAAGTAGGGCAGTTCCGCTTCCAATGGCCGTCGCTGTTGCAATGGAAACACTTTCCTTTGCCATCGGCCTTTTTCTTCGGTTCTGCCTTCTTCTTCTTTGATCCTTCCACCTTTTGCTTTTTCACAGACTTCTTTTTCTTTCCATAAGACTTTCTTTTGGAAGAAGTCCGTTCCATAGCAAGAACTGAGCCTTTAGAACCTTTCATAGAAAGCTCAGCGGTAACCAGCATATTCATTAACTTCGGCCAAGGAATTTTGAAGTTTATGCATGTGGTAATTCATGATGAATTGCCCATATGCATCAGTCAAGGATTGCAGAATAATATCGTTCTGCAGATCCAAGTCCAACTTCACACCGAGCTTCTCAAGCTCTTCCATGTCCTTGATCATTGTCAGACAGTGATCTTGGACTGACTGCCCATCACGCATCTTAGCCTTAAAAAGTCATTTCGTGACTTGATATTTGGCTGCGCGACTCTGTTCACCAAACATCTCCTGCAGGTGAGCCAACATTTGGCGAGCAGTCCCGATATCTTCATGTTGGCGCTGGAGCTCATCAGACATCGAGCCCAACATGTAATATCTGGCCTTATTATCTTCGTCAATCCATTTTTCCAGAGACGCTCTCTGTTCAGTGGATGGACGAGCTGGTAAGGTGGGAGGGTCCTGGTCCAAAACATGTGGTTAACTTCTCTGAACCCAAAACAATTTTGTAGTTCCTGAGCCAATCTTTATAATTGGGTCCAGTCAGTCTATGTGTGTCTAGGATACGTGCCAATGGGTTGGACGCAGACATTTTCCTGTAGAGAGTCAAAGATTCTAGTTAGATACCGTAATTTTGACTTGACCAATTTGTTTAGGGATTTTATTTTTAAACAAATTAGCTCCCACTATTTTCTCGGATCCCTACACTCCCTCTGTAGAGATGCAAAAATCTCCACGATTAATGATTTCTAGTGGGTGGTGCGGTCTCACCAACTGACTCATCACCTCACCTAACAGTTATTGGTGATGGGTTAGCCAATGAGTGAACAACTCTTGTTCAATGATTCTCTAATCATGGTGCACCCAAACTTGGTCTCTAATTCATGAATCTCACCGTATCCGGAATATTGATCCACTCCTTAGTTAAGTCAGACCCACCATTTGCATAGACTGGGTTCCTAATTGAGTCTCTCACCGTATCCGAAATATTGAGCCCAACTCATCCTCCAGCCCATAGCATCCAATGCCTAATAGACATGGTTGCATCTTCCCGGTGCAACTGAGCCACTGTATCCAGCCGAGAACAATCAACCCCGGGAAGGGCCCGCACATCTACAATGGTGGAAGACCTCAGACTTAATCTTTTCTTAGGGAGAATTGATTCAGGTCTCATTAAACTAGACTTGTCATTAGTCATAACAATTATGACTAACCTAGTGGCATGGGTTAGCTCGGATTATTGACCACCTCAGATCAGAACTGTGTCAACAGATATGGCCAGGTAAGTGAGACCGGTGGAAGGAATATGCCATTAACTCGTACAAGAATGCATTCAGGTCGAGTAGCTTCCAATTAAAAACCAGTCGGTCGTATGTGCCAAACTTACCTTAGACACCAAATTGTTGAGTCAGAACCAATTGGGTTAGCCTACAATCCAGACTCTAACCTCTGAGCCTAATTAGGTCTTGCTTGATCGTGACTCGATCTTGACCCAGACTTAATCCTATTAGGCTGGTCAATTTAAGCATTGTTGATCCCATCTAACCAACTCTTGATTCGGTTTGATCAACCGCTTAGACCTAATTGAGCTACCCAAGCCCGAACCCAGTATTATGAATATGTCTTAGATCTGAAAATTCTCAATTTTAGACCTAATTAATATTCCATAAACTTAATTCTTAATTAAGTAGGGTTCATAAACAAAATATGCACAATAAATCCTAGGGTTTCAGGATCTAGGGTTTTGCAGAAAGTAAGTTTTGGGTTTCTGATTAAGGACGAACACGCAGCACCCCTACACATCATAAGAACACCCCATCGAATGGGAAGAGAGGGCCTTTAAACCCTTCTTCGTTCTTATGACCGGACGGCCAAGAGGAACGCCTTAATCAGGAACATGTAAATACTACAAAACAGTTTTAGATCTATATCATATATCTCATATACAAATTAGATCTAATCATGGCATATTTTGCATACATCTCATGTATCAAATCATGCATATTTTCAGATCTAAATTATCTCATAATAATCTAAAAAATTAGATTTAAATTGATCTAATCAAAATAAATTCTAATCTAGACAATTATGTAGAACTATTCTACAACTAGTCTAGACATGCATCAATCATATCTCATATGATATTTAAAATTAAATAATTTTTATTTGCTATTTTTTAGATGTTATTATAACACTTATAATATCAAAAAATAGTAAATAAATAAGATCTAAAATATGATTTAATCAGATTAAATCAAAACATGCAAGACTATTCTATAGAACTATTCTATTCTTAGAACTAGTCATGCATATCTTCTAATCTTAGATCCAAATCATTTAATTTTAATTTTTTCTGATTTCAGATCTGATCACATCTCATGTGACATCTAAAATCACTTTATTTTTAATTAAAATAAATTTAAAATTAGATCTAAATAATTTTAGAACCATGGCTCTGATACCAGTTGAAGGAAAATCCTGATTTCCGGTCCAGGTTCGTTCAGATCTGATCAGATCAAGAGATATATTTCAAAAATTTTTCTCTTGATCTAATCAGATCTTGATATGTTTCAGATCTGAATTCTTATTATTTTAATAAATAAAATAAAATAAGATAAATTAAATCAAATTTAATTTACCTTGATTTGGGTAATCCTATTACCCTGTTGATGATCCTGATTGCAGCGGAAGGTTCTGGATCTAGCCACGCAAGTGCCTGGCCTCTACCGGTATCCACTCAGGTTGGATCTAGAGATCCTCTTCTTCTCTATCACATCTCCAAAAATCAGATCTGGATCTGATCTGGAGGATCTTCAAAACTCCTTTTGAAGATCAGCAGTCGTCCTTTGCAGCAGCGCAGCCTTCTAGCTTTTGATCGCCTTTCTCTTGATCTGGAATCGCACCAACCAAGGATCCAAAACTCCTTTTGGACGTGGAGAGGAGAGGGAGAGAAGGTTTGGCATGGAGGAAGGAGGGGAGAGGCAGCCTTGGGGCATGGGAAATTCTCTCAATTCATTTCTTAGAATCTGAGTTGGGCGCAGGGTCTTATTTATAGACTAAGCTGTGATCCAACTCCTCTTCTTCCCAACCAATCACAACCCTTTGTGAAATCAGATCTAAATCTGATTGGTGGGAATAGAGTCCCCTGGATTCCTCCTTAGAGGGTGCCTAAGACCAGTCAAAGTTGGTTCTTAGGAGAACTCTAATTGGAATCCAAAAAGGAGATGGAGTCCTTGTCCAACAAGGACTCCTAGGCGCCTCCAACTTGGGCACACGCCTAAGGGTGGCGTGCGCCCTCCTCCTTGCCAGGTTCTGGCAGGGGGACAGGCCCCCACCAGCTCTCCAATAGGTGCATGACATGTGGTCAAAAGTCAAAGTGTCAATGGTCAACATTTGACCAGTCAAAGGTCAGACTTTTGACCAAAGTCAAAGAACAAGAAATGGCAGGTGACCAAAAATGGCAGGTAATGTCTTACAAAATAAGACAACCTTTTCTGACTTGGACAACCTCCAGTCAGACCATATGAAGGCCTCTGATTGAGCACAAACTCCTTTGGCTCAGTCAGGACAACTTATTTATGATAGCAAAAGAAGAACGTTAGGTTCAATCGAGTGCTAGCACGATTTTCCTTGAACCTAATTGAATCTCATTCAGATCAATTGAACTAGATCAGTTCAATTGATGATCACCAGATTCAAACCCTTGTTTGTGTGACCCAGTTAGGTTCAGTTCTGTATGGTAATGGGATATGTCATGATCTCTATCATCGACATCATCGAAACTCCTTTCGATGGATCAGAACTCTTCTGATTCGAACAGCTAGAATGATCGATCATCTAAATCATTCTAATTGCTCCCAAAATCCACCAGTGACACCTAGCAGTATATGGTGGCAACCCATCAGAGCTGAATGCGAACCTCTTGGTGCAGCTACCTGTGTGATTAAGTTCTTCTATCTTGAGCCCCGATCAGATTAGGGTTAAGGTGAACTCGTCAAACCCTAGTCTTCTGTCATATGATGTAATCATTCGATTCGAAGTCCAATGTGAAAATCTAAATAGAAACTCTTTCTATTATTTCACTCTGCCATGGCCATGGGCTTCTGGACTTGATTCTCATGATCATCATAGGGCTGCTCCTCTACCACCGAGGTAGATAGATTCCATCTTGATGCAATCCAGTTCCTACAATGAACATGCTATAGCCAACATACACCTCAGGGTTCCATATGGCTAGGAGACCGAGTAATGGTGTAGTCAAACTATAACACCCTCAAGGTGAACTGCCGATGCACCTCAGGTCAAAGAACCAGACACACTACTGCAGCATCGAGTCAGTCATTGACGAGAAGGTAGACTCCCTAATGACTACTCGAGGTGGTCACGCTCAGTGCCCTCGTTCTCTAACGAGTACCTGTACTCTCGCTCCGGTGTCTCCACACCGTAGACTCAAGACTCATCTACTAAAGAGAAGCGATTGTACACCAACCTTCCGGATCAATCACCATCCTCGTGATGATCCTATGGTCGGGAGCATTTTATGAGTTAATAATGATTATTCATGTCTTAAATTTTCAACTCTTGAAAATATGAATTATCATTACCATTAACTCAAAGGATGTATCACAGACACTAAATACACATATGTGATAGAAAATAACCCATTTTATTGATTATTAGTCAAAATTATAATTTTGCCCCTAGAAGTGTATTACAAGTGTCAGCCAATTCTGGCTTCTAGGGCACATATATCTAACAGACAAAGCTGGCTTATTAGGTCTTATTAGGTTAAATCATATAATGCTTTGCTTATAATATAATGGCACAAAAGAAAAGTATGATATAATTTTTTTAGCATGTTATTTATATGATGAGATCATATTCTTTTATTTATCATAATGAGATTATGATGTATATATTATTCTGTAAAGGTTGCCCTGATATAGTGAAAAGTATTCACTATATAATGATGGTTGTCCTAGAATAATTATACATGTTAATATATATAAATTTTATTATAATTGATGCTATTATGGCATTTAGTTTGATTTAAATCATAATGTGCATCGAGACCATTTTAAATCCCTCTTTAAAAATTTATATTAAGTTGTAGTGTAATTAATCTATAGCTGAATCAGTCGGGATGTTTAGTTGATCAATCGTGTCTAGGATAAATGGTTCATGATTGGTAAAGAGAACATGGTTTTTTAATTGATTCTGTTGTCTGACCTGGCCAATTTATTGGTGTCTAAGGAAAGCAACAGGGGGACTCCCACTTCTCTCCCACTTACCTGGTCGATTCGATTAATTTAATTCTAGATTGAAATGCTTAGTATTATATTCACTACATTAAGGCCTTCCTTCATACTAGGTTCTTATTATGTCCAGAATCCATATTAGTTTTGTTGTGTAACCACAAGATCTATCATGGGAATGATGTAATATTAATCTAGTGCATTGAGATGCTTACAGCATTTTGAATATACTGCTTTGTTGTGTAACCACAAAAGTAGTCATATTTCATTTTGACTGTATAGAAATGAAGGATTCTATTTAAACTAAAACATTAAAGTTTGTTGTGCTAACACAAGGCTATTAATGTTTTAGAGGCAAAAGTTTTTTGAGAGTTGCATAAAATGCAATTGGAAAGAGTTTCCTACCTTTGAACTTATAACAGGTTTGTTGTGCAACCACAAGATCCTTTTATAAGGAATTAGGATCTTATTCTCACTAAGAAAATCAATAAGAGGGTTATGATTTTTTGATTAAATAGTGGGAGACATAATTAAATTAAAGTCCTAATTTAATTATGTTTGTCATCATGAGTTGTTTGCTTATATATTGTTCTTTATTATGTAGATTAAATGGCTTCTTCACTTTCATTGCTGTTCAATTTTGGATTCAAATAAATTGACTGGTCAAAATTATGTTGACTGACTTGAGAAACCTAAAAATAGTACTCAGTCAAGAAAAACTCTCCTATATTCTTGATGCCCCTGATCCTAAGCCATTATCCTAGAAAATGATGCCATCCTAGATTAGAAGATGCCACAGATGAAGATAAGTCCACATACAAGATGTGGCAAAATGATTTTCTTACTGTCAAATGCATCATACTTGCCTCTATGAATAATGAATTACAGAGGCAGCATGATAGGCATGGACACTCAGTCCATATTGCTCAATCTAAAAGAGCTTTATGGAGAGCATAGTAGGACTGCTAGATATGAGATATCTAAGCAATTATTTCATGCAAGAATGATAGAAGGAACATCCATACAAAATCATGTTTTGATGGTAATTGACCTAATCACTCGATTAAGTCAATTAGGTTTTGTTATGGATGGAGAGTTAAGTCAGGATTTGATCCTGCAATCACTTTCCAGAATCATTTTCTCAGTTTGTCATGAACTATCATATGAACAAACTGAATTCTTCCTTGCCTGAGCTGTTAAATATGCTCAAGATAGCAGAAAGCCATATCAAGAAAGATAAGGCTCCTCTTCTTCTTGTGGATGGGATCTCCAAGAAGAAGGCAGGCAAAAAGGTTCAAAGAGAAGGTTGAATCCTAAAAGTGGTATAAATAAGAAGAAAAAGGAGAAGAAGGTCTCCGGATAGATGACCTATTTTCACTGCAGGCAAAATAGGTCATTGGAAGAGGAATTGCAAGGCTTACCTTGCAACCATGAAGTCTGGTGCAAATAATGCACCAAAAGGTATGTATGAGATACATACTATATTATCATTAAATTCTTTCATTTTAAATTCTTGGGTATTAGATACCGACTGTGATTTTCATATCTGCAAATCTTTGCAGGGGCTGCAGAAAATTAAGAGTTTGAAGAAAGGTGACTTCAAGCTCTATGGCGCTGGAGGAGAGTCTATCCAAGCAGAAGCTGTAGGGACAAATATATTGAAGTTACATTATGGGAAGATCTTAGAGCTTACAAATTATTATTATATGCCTAAGATCATTAGAAATATTATATCTATACCCTTGTTATTAAAATAAGGTTATAGTCTTAATGTAACGAGCGAAGGTTGCTCGATCAAATATTCTAATGAAAATATTTGTTTTGGCATATTTAGCAATGGTTTGTTGACTCTATGTTTGGATGACAATATATTTCATATTGATGAAAATAGAAAATGTAAGAGAGATGACATAAATAATACTTTACTTTGGCATTGTCGATTAGGTCATATTAGTGAGGCTAGGATTAACAAGTTATACAAAGAAAAAGTTCTTTGATCCTTTTGATTATGAATCATTAGGAACTTGTGAATCATGCCTCATGGGTAAAATGACCAAGATTCCATTTAGTGGACATGGAGAAAGGATAAATGAGTTATTAGGACTTGTACATACGGATGTATGTGGTCCTATGACAACTCAAGCCAGAGGAGGATACTCTTATTTTATAACATTCACTGATGATTTATCTAGGTTTGGATATGTGTATCTTATGAAACACAAATCAGAAGCCTTTGATAAATTTAAAGAGTATCAAAGTATGGTCGAAAAATAAACTGGACAATGTATAAAAATCCTTCGATCTGATCGGAGAGGAGAATACTTATCTAGTGAGTTTCTAGACTATCTTAAAGTTAAAGGGATTCTCTCTGAATGGACACCTCCTTATACACCATAATTAAATGGTGTAGTCGAAAGAAAAAATCGTACCTTATTAGATATGGTACGGTCCATGATGTGCTTCACTGAATTACCTATTTCCTTCTGGGGTCATGCTCTGGAGACTGCAATTTACATCTTGAATAGAGTTCCTTCTAAATCTATATCTAGTACTCCATATGACATATGGAGAAGTAAGAAACCTAATCTTAAGTATCTTAAGATATGGGGTTGTCCAGCATTATGTCAAAAGAAATTTTGGACATAAACTTGATGCTAGATCAGACAGATGTCTATTTATAGGATATCCTAGAAAATAGTATAGGATATTTATTCTACCATCCTACTGAACAAAAGGTATTTGTAAGTAGGCATGCCACTTTTCATGGAAAAAAAAAAATTTATCCTAGAAAAGGGCAGTGGTAGAAATATTGAACTTAGTGAAGTTCAAGAAAAACAAATAGAAATTTCTCAACCAAATAATCACATAAAAGAACCAGAACACATAACTCCTATCCATAGGTCTGAAAAGAGTACGAAATACACCTATGAGGTATGGTTTCATTATTGAGAATAATGAAGCCCAAGTCATTGAAGAATGATGAACCTCTGACCTATATGAAAAAGCAGTCAAAAGTAAGGACTCTTACAAATGGCTGGCTGCCATGCAATCCAAAATGGAATCCATGCACACCAACAAAGTATGGACTTTGGTGGATGCACCAGAGGATATAAATCCTATTGGATGCAAATGGATTTTTAAGAAAAAGATTGGAGCTGATGGTCAAATTGAAACCTATAAGGCCAGATTGGTGGCTAAGGGTTTTAGGCAAAAATCAGGGAATTGATTATGATGAAACATTTTCACCTATTGCCATGCTCAAATCTATTCGGATTATGCTTGCTATAGCAGCATACCACGATTATGAAATATGGCAAATGGATGTAAAGACTGCCTTCCTTAATGGTTTCCTTGAGGAGGAGGTCTATATGTCACAGCCAGAGGGATTTGAGTCAAATGAGAGACCAAATCAGGTATGCAAGCTTAAGAGATCCATTTATGGATTAAAGCAAGCATCAAGGAGTTGGAACATCCATTTTGATGAAACAGTAAAAGAGTTTGGTTTTATCAAGAATGTGGATGAACCATGTGTGTACAAGAAAACTAGTGGGAGAACCATAGTCTTCTTGGTTCTGTATGTAGATGACATACTCCTCATTGGGAATGATATCCCAATGTTACAATCAGTCAAATTATGGCTATCAAATAAGTTTTCCATGAAAGATTTGGGAGAAGCATCCTATATACTAGGAATAAAGATCTATAGAGATAGATCTAAGAGGATGCTAGGCTTGTCCCAATCTAAGGTACATTGACTTAATACTAAAAAGATTCAGTATGGATGGGAGTAAAAGAGGTTACTTTACCCATGAGTCAAGGCATACATCTCTCTAAAAAGATGTCTCCAAAAGACACCTGAAGAGAGAAATAGAATGAGTTCTATTCCTTATGCTTCGGCTGTTGGATCAATAATGTATGCCATGTTATGTACAAGGCCTGATGTTGCTTATGCTTTAGGCATTGCAAGTAGATTTCAAGCTGATCCAGGAGAGAATCATTGAAAAGTTGTGAAAAATATTCTTAAGTACTTGAGAAGGACTAAAGATATTTTTCTAGTATATGGTGGTTCTGATCTTAAACTTAGAAGCATATTCTAACTTCTAGTTTTCAATCAAATCTAGATGATAGCAAATCCATTTCACGGTATATCTTTACTTTGAACGGTGCAGTAGTGAGTTGGAAGATTTTTAAGCAGCCAACTATAGTTGATTCAACTACTGAGATAGAATATATGCTGTAAGTGAAGCCGCCAAGGAAGCTTGTCTGGATGAAGAAGTTCATCACTGAATTGGGTGTTATTCCTAAAATTAAGAATCCAGTACCACTTTACTATGATAATACTGGAGCTGTTGCTCAAGCAAAGGAACCTAAGGTCTCATCATAAATCCAAACACATTCTGAGATGCTTCCATCTCATTCGATGAAATTATTGAAAGACAAGATGTAGTCATAGAACATGAGTTGGACACAAAGAACAACATAGCAGACCCATTCACTAAGGCTTTACCACTGCAACTGTTTGATCGTCCACCTTGATTGTATGGGATTAAAATATAAAGGGCGATTGGCTTTAGTGCAAGTGGGAGATTGAAAGGAATATGCCCTCAAGCCAATCAATTTTTGGGCTGTTCTTTGTCTTCCAAACACATGTAATGACATTTTAAAATAAATAAAGGCATTATTTCATCATACGCAGTGTCTTATTATTTATTTAAGATTATAATGAATCTCATAAATTAAGGCTATGGTTTTAGGACTATGATGAAATCATACCAGTGAGATCTAAAACCTTAAAACCTTAATTTTAACATTCCTAATCGATGGAACATTGAGTTGGGGATCAATATTTTTGGCAAGATTAGCACATCTTTTGTATGCTCAATTGAGAGGGTGATTGATCTCACAATCACTTATGTATGACACTAATACAAAGATGTGGGTGCTAATTAGAGAATGAGTTCACTGAATTGATCTAAGTTGAGAATATCTAATGAAGTCTTATCTACATGTCAATAGATGGTTCTCATAGTGGAATTGTGCATATAATCCTTTGACCTAAAACTACCATAGAATCTTATATATATGAAATCCATATTTTGGTTCATACTCATTCATGACTCAGTTATGTATGGGATGATCTGGATATGGTAGATTATATATGAAGGTTGTGAGTAGGTTAACATGGAATCAATCTCTCCTGGTAAGAGGAAATAGCATCCTACTTGCTTCAAACAAATGATGATTCAGAAAGACTTTGATCAAAGCATGATGAAAATTAGAAATGATTTCTAATATTTCATTAAATGAGTCATCATCATAAGATTCAAAGAGAAATGAATATGATATTGGGATTGATATATTTCCATACTCAGAGTCATATTCAGGATGCAGAGAGATCGAAGGATCTAGTTGCATGGTAATTTCCCATTGAAGGATATTTTTGGTATTTTCATTAAAATTTCACATCTTTCGAAAAGTCACGATATGTTGCTAGATGTTAATCATGTCTTATGGGTTTGATCAAATTAAAATTTTAATTTGATCATTAAATTGAAAGTGTTCTAAATTAAGTCAAATTGGGTTGGCTAGTTTTGACCTAAATCGATTTGGATAAGTTCTAACCAGATTAGGTCAAATCACACCCAAACCCACTGTTGGTTAGATGTGGAATCTAATGAGTCACACACAAAAAGAATTGATTAAAGGGTCTAATTGGATTAGACCATGTTTGCAAGATGAACATGCTAGCACATGTAGCAAACCCTAGCACCTAGATTCGAATTGGATTCAAATCGGCTTCCAATTTGGGCTAATTAAGGTCCGATTTGAGCCAAATAAGATTTGGTCTTGAATTGAATTAACCTAGACTGATTGGGCTTTAGTTGGAGTAGAACATACCAGAATTCCATGTGCCAAAGAGTCTCTCTCTTGTGCGTGGAAAGTTTTTCATGTGCAAAGAATTTTTGGTGCATGGGATTAAGTTGGCGCCTACCTTCTTTGACTTTTCCTATTTTTTATCTTGCATAAATTTTTTAAATGTGTATGGACATCAGATATGGAGTGCAGAAGAGTCCTTCTACAGATTAAATACTCCATTATTTTTTTGAGAAGGGACTCTTTGTCGCCCGGGATTTCTTGCCGCCCAAGACTCCTTGCCGCCCTCTCATCCTAGATGCCTCTTGGACCAAGTCAAAGTCCCTTAGGACTTTGACTATTCAAAGATCATCTCCATGCCATCTTTGCTGAATGGGTGTCCCACTTCAAGGCCATTGGATGGCCTTCTTATCTAATCTAATGGTTATATCAGGGTGGCGCCAAAAATGAAAGCTTGCGACTCTTTGTAAATAACTTACGTAGAATTAGTCCAAGAGTCCTTCTGCTTTAAGGCACCTCTTGGACTAAGTCTGCATGACGTTATTATTTGATTAGGCAAGAGATAGGTTGAAGGGACATGAAATAATTATATGGAAAGGGTGCGAGAAAATGAGTTGGCACCCCTATGTACATTATAAATAAGGGTGCACACCAAGAGTCCGAGGGTTGTGAAAATTATCTTTCTTTCTTACAAGTATTTTCTATTATCCTTTTTTTTTTTCTTCTCTTCTCTTTTCTAGATCTTGTCCTTATAAGGATTAGAAGTCATCTTAAGATAAAGAGATTAGGAAGAAAAATTTGGAAGACAAAGAAAAAGAAAGATAGGCAAGGAGAGGCATAGAAGGTGACATAAAGGCTAAGGAAGGTCTTGCCCATTTAATTAAAGTTCATATTATTAGAATTTTAATTATATAAATCAAAGGTTCTGGTGTCTTGATCAAATCTCTATGTGGATCAATGTTGGAGGGTAAACACATGGGCACCTGGTGGAACCTCTGACGGACTGCTGCCGGCAATTAGCGATAATTTAGGATTTAGCGATAAGAGGTATGTTCTAATACTTTCTTTTATGTTACAAATGCATGTTATATGATTTAATTGCTAATAAGGTGGTCCTAGGTTTTGGGTTTGGTTTGTATGATTTCATAATTTTGCTTTGAAATCCATGCTTCCGCCTTATACACCAATCCTATCAGGTGCATTGTATTATACTGGCAGCTATGAGCGATGAGTTCAATCACAGGTTCAAGACAGCTCAACCAAAAGACATGCTTCATGTATTGAATAAGTCTTTTGGCACACTCGATGATGTTCAGAGGTAGAAGACTAGTTGTGCTATCTTAAATGCTAGGATGAAGGATGGAGCTTCAGTCACTGATCATGTACCGCACATGATCAAGATGATGGAGCGTTTAAGCAAACTCAACTTTCTCTTGCATGAGGAGCTAGAAAAAGATGAAATTGTAAACTCACTACCCAAATCTTATCTCTCCTTCCTTACTCATTATAAAATGACAAAGCTTGAAGTTAACTACCACAAGTTAGTGGGGTTACTTCAGAACATTGAAATGGATCACCAGCTCTACAAGGAGTCGACAAACTTAGTGGAAGGTTCATCTTCTAGTTCTCGACCCTTTAAGAAAGAGTAGAAGAATAAGAAGAAGAGGTCCAAAAAGGTGCATAGGAGTCTCTCATCCTCTCCTCATCATCCGCCTGTAGCATCTTCTCAATTATTCCTGGAAGGATGTGAAGGAAAAACCTAGTTTTCTATCGCAGGATTGATCTGATCTGATCTAATCTATAGCAAAAAATTCTAAAATTTCTTTTATAAATCTTGATCAGATCAGAAAGTTTTTGGATCTAATCTTAATAATCTAATATTAAAAACAAAAATTAAAATTAAATCAGGAGAGTAACAATGCTTGTTACCTTAGATCGGGAAAATCGATTACCCTATCGATGATCTATCAACACCCGAGATTCTTGATCTAGCTGTGCATGTGCCTACCTCTATTGTAGTCTACTCAAGCTAGTTCTAGACGTCTTATCCTCTTGAATCTAATCTCCAAATATCAGATCTGGATCTTATTTGTAGATCCTTCAAAATACTTTCGAAGTCGATGCATTCATCTTACGAACTAAGCTGTTCTTCTTCCCGATCTTTGCACCAACTAGCTTGGAATCTTTGTTGGAGTTTTGCCCAACACTTGGGCATGGAGAAGAGGGAGAGGAGGAGAGGAGGGAGGTGTGGAGAAGGTTGGAGTGGTAGGGCTTCCCCATATGGAATTTTGATGCACAACAGTTTGCGCAGGGTCCTTTAAATAGACTAACTTTAGAGTCCCTTTGCATGCAACTTTGACCAGTTCAAAGATCATAAGCTGAAGGACTCTATATCTGATCTTCATGCCCCACCCTCTAATTCTTCTGATTTTGTCACACAAAATTCAGAGAAATTGGCAAGAATCAAATGGATAGGAAGCAGGTTGGCATAAGCAACCTATCTCCTAGAGACATTGATCTCATCGTCTCTTTGACCTTGTCAAACCTAATTTGACTGGTCAAATCCCTTAATCCACATGGAATGCATGCCTAAGGGGGTGTGCACCCTCTCCAATCTCGTGAAATCACCTAAGGGCATGTGCCTCTAGAAATTCTCCAGGGGTGCATGCCTCCTCTCTCTTCTTTCCTGCATTCGAGTCAACCTTGGACTCTTGTCCTAAAAGATTGAGAAATTGGAAGATTTTGTCCTATTCCTATCTGATGGATTAGGACAACACTTTTCTAATCTAAATAAGCTATAGTCAAACTAGGATAAATCCATATAGGATTTTTGGGTGAACCAAATCTAATTTGACTCAGCCGAGATGAACCAAAATGATTAAAGAAGGAGAATGTTAGGCTCAATTATGTGCTAGTACGATTTTCTTGAACCTAATCAGATCTCATCCAAATCAATAAAACTAGGTTAGCTCAATTGATAATATCAAGATCCAAACTCTTATTCATGTGATCCAGTTAGGTTTAGTTCTGTATGGATGAGATATGTCGCGATCTCTATTATCAATATCATCGAAACAACTTTCAATGGATCAGAACTTTTTCTATTCATCCAATTAGAATGGTCGATCATCAAGATCATTCTAATTGCTCCCAAAATCTACCAGTGATACTTAGCAGTATATGATAGCAACCCATCAGAACTGAATGCGAAGCTTTTGGTGCAGCTACCTGTGTGATTGGATTCTTCTATCATGAGCTCCGACAATATTGGGATTAAGGTGAACTCATCAAACCCAACACCCATCATATAAATGAATCATTTTATTCAAGTCTGATGTAAAACCCTATTATAAAACTCTTTTCTATCCTATCATACTGCCATGGCCATGGGCTTATGGGCTTGATCTCATGATCAACATAGTTCTACTCCTCATCTATCGAGATTGATAGATCCCATCTTAGTACGATCCAATTCCTATAATGAACATGCTATAGCCAACATACACCTTAGGATTTTGAATGGCTAGGAGATCGAGTTATGATATACTCAAACTATAACACCATCAAGGTGAACTACCGCTCAGATAAAAGAACCAGACATACAACTACAACATCGAGCATAGTTATCGATGAGAAGATAGACTCCCTTATAACTACTCAAGATGGTCATGCTCAATGCCTTTGTTCTCAACGAGTACCTATACTCTCGCTTTGGTGTCTCCATACCATTAACTCAAGAATCATCTATGTTAAGAAAGTGATCATACATCAATCTTCCAGATCGATCACCATCCTTGTGATAATCCTACGATCGAGAGCATTTTATGAGTTAATTATAAAAATTCATGTCTTAAATTTTTAACTCTTGAAAATATGAATTATCATGCCTATTAACTCAAAAGATGTATCATAGATACTTTACACATAATATGATAGAAAAAAATAATTATTTATTAATTTTAAATCAAAATCATAAAAATGCTCCTAGAAAGTGTTTTACAAATGTCAGTCAATCTGGCTTCTAGGGTACTCATCTAATAAACTCCTACTTGACCTAAAGCTAATTGGCTACAAATCTAAGTCCCATCTTTTTTAGGTAGACTTTGATCTTTTGCTAGCTTAACGACTTCATTAGTTGGTCTGCCGCATTGTCTGCGATGTCGACTCTCATAACCTCGACGTAACCCTTCTCGAGGTAATCACGAATGATGTGATATAGCCGCTCAATATGCTTTGACTTCTGATGAGACCTTAGCTCCTTAACTTTGGCTATGGCACCATTATTATCATAGTATAGAGAGACGGCATCTGATGGCATCACTCGAAGCTCTGTGGTGAATTTCTTGTACCAGAATGCTTCTTTCATAGCTTCCAATACAGTGATGTACTCAATTTTCATTATGAAGTCTGCAATCACTATCTGCTTGAAACTCTTTTAGCTAACAGTACAATCTTTGCACATAAATAGACTATCAGATGTTGACTTTCAATCATCTATATCAGACATAAAGTCTGAGTTTGTATACCGTTAGACCTGGAGTTCTCCATTACCAAAGACCAAAAATATATCCTTAGCCCTTCTCAAGTACTTAAGGATACACTTCACGGAAGTCCAGTGCTCTTCATCTAGATTCGACTGATATCTGCTCGTGACACTCACAGTATGCACGATATCAGGTTGTATATATAACATGATATATATAAGGCTTCCTATTACTGAAGTATAAGGAATCTTGCTTATGCATTCAATCTCCTCAGGTGTGTTTGGAACATATCTTCTTGGAGAGATGAATGCTATGTCTAAAGGGCACTAATCCCCTCTTAGAGTTCTCCATGCTGAACATCTTCAGCACCTCCTCTATGCATATCTTCTATGATAGACTCAACATCCTATTCAGTCTATCCTAATAGATCTTTATTCCCAATATGAAGGATGCTTTTCCTAGGTCTTTCATAGAAAACTCTTTTGACAACCACATTTTGATAGATGTCAACATGGAAATATCATTTCCAATCAGAAGGATGTCATCCACATACAATATAAGGAAAATAATAGTGCTCCCACTGACCTTTTTGAAGACACAGAGCTCCTCCTCATTTTTTATGAAACTAAATGATTTGATCACATCATTAAAATGATCATTCTAATTTTAAGATGCTTGCTTAAGTCCACAAATGGACCTTTGCAACTTGCATACCTTATGGTCACTATCACTGGATGTGAAACCAATGGTTGTTCCATATAGATATCTTTCTCAAGATATCAATTTAGGACTGCCATTTTTACATCCATCTGCCATATTTCATAATTGAAATAGACTGCAACAGCAAGCAATATGCGGATGGATTTTAGCATGACTACTAGCGAAAAGATCCCCTAATAGTTAATGCCTTTGCGCTAACTATATCCTTTGATAATGAGCCTAGCTTTGAATGTCTCTACATTTTCATCAGCACCTATCTTTCTCTTGAAGATCCATTTACACCCTATAGATACAATACCTTTAGGTGAATGTACAAAGGTCCATACTTGGTTCGAGCATATTGAGTCAATCTCTGACTTCATTGCCTCTAACCATTTATTGGAGTTAATATCAGATATCACCTTGTCATAGGCTTTAGGATCAACAATATGAATCCTATTTTCTATGAGGAACATTTTCTATACATCCTCTAAAATATTACCCAAGTATCTTTCAGGAGGATCAAAAATCCTATTTGACGTATGAGGTGGAGGAGGTAGTGTTTGGATTGCTTAACCTGACTGGGTTCCATAGGTTCATTAGCTCATTGCTCTTTAGAAACTTTCTCTTCGAGCCTAATCTATCTTTCGATGCTACCATCTTGAATAAACTATTTTTCAAAAAAAATGGCATGTCAACTCATAATTACATTATGGTCTTCTGGAACATAGAAATAATATCCTAATGACTCTTTAGGATATCCGACAAACCGAGCTCAAAATGACCTAGACTCTAACTTGTTCATGAAGGAAAATCCTGATTTCCTGGACCAGGTTTGTTCAAATCTGATCAGATCGAGAGATATATTTCAAAATTTTTCTCTCGATCTCAATAAGATCTAGGATATTTCAGATCTGATTTTATTATTTTAATAATAGAAATAAAATAAAGATAAATTAAATCAAATTTAATTTACCTGATTTGGGTAATCCTATTACCCTGTTGATGATCCTGTTTGCAGCGGAAGGTTCTGGATCTAGCCACGCAAGCGCCTGGCCTCTACCGGTATCCACTCGGGCTGGATCTAGAGATCCTCTTCTTCTCTATCACACCTCCAAAAATTAGATCTGGATCTGATCTGGAGGATCTTCAAAACTCCTTTTGAAGATCTGCAGTCGTCCTTTGCAGCAGTGCAGCCTTCTTGCTTTTGATCGCCTTTCTTTGATCTGGATCGCACCAACCAAGGTCCAAAACTCCTTTTGAACGTGGAGAGCAAGGGGAGAAGATGGTTTGGCATGGAGGAAGAGGGGAGAGGCAGCCTTGGGGTGTGGGGTTTTCAATTCTCAATTCAATTCCTTTTTATTTGAGTTGGGCACAGGGTCTTATTTATAGACTGACTGTGATCCAGCTTCTCTTATTCCCAACCAATCACAACCCTTTGTGAAATCAGATCTAAATCTGATTGGTGGGAATAGAGTCCCCTGGATTCCTACTTAGAGGGTGCCTAAGACCAGTCAAAGTTGGTTTTAGGGAGAACTCTGATTGGAATCCAAAAGAGAGGTGGAGTCCTTGTCCAACAAGGACTCCAAGACTCCTCCAAACTTGGGCTCACGCCACCCTTGGCGTGCGCCCTCCTCCTTGCCAGGTTCTGGCAGGGGGACAGGCCCCCACCAGCTCTCCAATAGGTGCATGACATGTGGTCAAAAGTCAAAGGGTCAATGGTCAACGTTTGACCAGTCAAAGGTAGACTTTTGACCAAAGTCAAAGAACAAGAAATGGCAGGTGACCAAAAATGGCAGGTAATGTCTTACAAATAAGACAACCTTTTCTGACTTGGACAACCTCCAGTCAGACCATATGAAGGCCTCTGATTGAGCACAAACTCCTTTGGCTCAGACAGGACAACTTATTTATGATAGCAAAAGAAGAACGTTAGGTTCAATCGAGTGCTAGCACGATTTCCTTGAACCTAATTGAATCTCATTCAGATCAATTGAACTAGATCAGTTCAATTGATGATCACCAGATTCAAACCCTTGTTTGTGTGACCCAGTTAGGTTCAGTTCTGTATGGTAATGGGATATGTCATGATCTCTATCATCGACATCATCGAAACTCCTTTCGATGGATCAGAACTCTTCTGATTCGAACAGCTAGAATGATCGATCATCTAAATCATTCTAATTGCTCCCAAAATCCACCAGTGACACCTAGCAGTATATGGTGGCAACCCATCAGAGCTGAATGCGAACCTCTTGGTGCAGCTACCTGTGTGATTCAGTCCTTCTATCTTGAGCCCCGATCAGATTAGGGTTAAGGTGAACTCGTCAAACCCTAGTCTCTGTCATATGATGTAATCATTCGATTCGAGTCCAATGTGAAAATCTAAATAGAAACTCTTTCTATTATTTCACTCTACCATGGCCATGGATTTCTGGACTTGATTCTCATGATCATCATAGGGCTGCTCCTCTACCACCGAGGTAGATAGATTCCATCTTGATGCCATCCAGTTCCTACAATGAACATGCTATAGCCAACATACACCTCAGGGTTCCATATGGCTAGGAGACCGAGTAATGGTGTAGTCAAACTATAACACCCTCAAGGTGAACTATCGATGCATCTCAGGTCAAAGAACCAGACACACTACTGCAGCATCGAGTCAGTCATCGATGAGAAGGTAGACTCCCTAATGACTACTCGAGGTGGTCACGCTCAGTGCCCTCGTTCTCTAACGAGTACCTGTACTCTCGCTCCGGTGTCTCCACACCGTAGACTTAAGACTCATCTACTGAAGAGAAGCGATTGTACACCAACCTTCCGGATCAATCACCATCCTCGTGATGATCCTATGGTCGGGAGCAATTTATGAGTTAATAATGATTATTCATGTCTTAAATTTTCAACTCTTGAAAATATGAATTATCATTGCCATTAACTCAAAGGATGTATCACAGACACTAAATACACATATGTGATAGAAAATAACCCATTTATTGCTTTTAGTCAAAATTATAATTTTGCCCCTAGAAGTGTATTACAAGTGTCAGCCAATTCTGGCTTCTAGGGCACATATATCTAACAGTTCATCTGCTATTTTTTGACAGGGGTCGGACAATCCTAAATTTTGAGATGTCTCAAACTTAGTTTCTTTTCATGCCATATCTCATACGGTATGGTAGGAATGGTTTTAAACAAAATCCAATTCAGTAAGTAGATTGCGGTAATTAGAATATGCCTCCAAAGAAACTCAAGAAGGTCCGTAAAGCTCGTCATGGATCAGACGATATATAATAGGGTCTAGTTTCTTCATTCTGAAATCTTGTTGAGTTGAGACGTTCTAGATGGAGTCCATTGTGAGACTATGCAATTTTTTTAAGATAACCTAGAAATTTCCGACTAACATTTTCACTTTCTCGACTTGATTGAAAAATCTTAATGGACTTTTTAGTTTGCTTTTCTACTTCATGTCTGAATTTCTTAAAATTTTTAAATATTTTAGACTTATGTTGCATTAGATACACATACCCATACTGAGATAGATCATCAATAAAGGTAATAAAGTAGACATAATTTTCTTTGACCGGCGCATCAAATGGGCCACACACATTTATATGTACCAGGATAAGTAGGTCCATGGACCTTTCTCCATGTCTTACGAAAGAGAGCTTAGTCATTTTGCCTTGAAGGCATGATTTCCAAATCGGATATGACTCAGAAGTCAACAAACCCACTAGTCCGAATTTTTCCAATATGTTAATCCTATCTTTTGCTATATGACCTAGCCTAAGGTGCCATAAATATCTTTTGTTTAGACTATCCCTAGGTTGCTTAGATCCTATGGCATTCATATTTTGTTTGACACTAAACACAAAGACATCAACATGCAACTAATAGAGACCATTAATTAAGAAACCACTTATAATTTTATTTCTTTAAAAAAGAATAGTATAGTGGTCCTTAAGAAAGCTAATTACATAACCTTCCTGTGCTAAATAAGAAACAAAAATTAAATTTTTACTTACTACAGGCACATAATAACATTCCCTAAGTACTAAATCTAAACCAAATGATAGTTGAAGAGGATAGATTCTCACTGTCATAGCAGCAACTCTTACTCTATTTTCGATGCATAGGATAATCTCACCATCCCTCAGCCTCTTGCTCTCCTCAAGACCCTGCATGAAAGTACACAAGTGAGCACTAGAACCAAAGTCAAGCATCCAACTGGATGTAAAAGAAATCATTAGATTAGATTCAATTATGAGCATACCTCTAGAAGGACATGCTTCCTTCTTGTTCTTTAGGCTGGCCAGGTATAAAGGATAGTTCTGCTTTCAATGGTCGTCGGTGTTGCAATGAAAAGACTTTTCTTTGTTAGCAGCATTCTTCAATTCTTTCTTTTTCTTCTTCCCGCCTTCTACCTTCTACTTCTTTGCAGACTTCTTGTTCTTTTCAAAAGATTTTCTTTTAAAGAAAGTCAACTCCATAGTAAGAACTGAGCCCTTTGAATCTTTCATTGAAAGCTCAGCAGTAACTAGCATGTTCATAAGTTCAGCCAAGGTACATTGCAGTTTATGCATATGAAAGTTCATGATGAACTATCCTACACATCAATCAAGGACTGCAGGATCACATCAATCTATAAATCCTTGTCTAGCATGACACTGAGATAATTAAACTCCTTTAGATCCTTGATCATTGTCAAACAATGATCTTGGATTGACTGTCCATCATGCATCTGTGCCTTAAAAAGTCTTTGGGAGACTTGATACCAGGCTGCATGACTTGCTCACCGAACAACTCTTGCAGGTGTGCCAATATTTGGTGAGTAGTCTTGATATCTTCATGTTGGTGTTGCTATTCATCTAACATTGAGCCCAATATATAGTACCTAACTTCATTATCATCATCCGTCCACTTCTCTAGAGATACTTTCTGTTTAGCGGTTGGACATGCTGGTAAGATGGGAGGATCCTGATACAATACATAGGTCAGCTTTTCAAAATCCAAAATTATTTTGAAATTCTTGAGCCAATGATTGTAATTGACTTTGGTTAGTCTATGGGTGTCTAGGATTCGGGCTAGTGGGTTAGATGCAGACATATTCCTATAGAGGATCAAAGTTTCTAATTAGACTTTGTAATTAGACTTAATCAATTTATTTAAAAAATTAATTTTTAAATAAATTAGGCTTCTAGTATTTTCTCAAATCCCTACACTTTCTTTGTAGAGATGCAAAAATCTTCATGATCATAGATTTCTAGTGAGTAGTGCAGTTCCACCGACTGGCTTACCACTTCACCTAATAGTTATTGGTGATGGGTCAATCGATGAGTGGACAACTCTTGTTCAATGATTTTTTAATCATAGTGCACCAAAATCTGATCTCTAATTCATGAAGCTCACCATGCTCGAAATATTGCTCCACTCCTTAGTTAAGTCAAACCTATCATTTGCATGAATTGGATTTCTGATTGGAGCCCTCACCATATCCAGAATATTAAGCCCAGCCTATCCTTCAACCCATAGTATCCAATGCCTAATAAATATGGTTGCAACTTTTCGGTGCAACTAAACCACTATAACCAGTTGAGAGCAATCTACCCTGGAAAGGGCCCACACATCTACAATGGTGGAAGACCCTTGACTCAATATTTTCTCAAGAAGATTTGATTTAGGTCTCTTAAACATGATTTGACTTAGTCATAACAATTATGGCTAACCTAGTGGCATGAGTTAGTTTGAATCGTTAGCCACCTCAAATCAGAAGTTGATCGACCCAAATGGCCAAGTAATTGAGACCGATGCAAGAGATATATCATTAACTCGATAAGAACGTATTCAGGTTGAGTAGCTCTCAGTTAAAAATCAATCGATTGATCTGCCAGACTTATCTTAGATACTAAATTATCGAATCAAAATCGATTGGGTTAGCCTACAATCCAGGCTCGAACTGCGGGGCCAAATTAAGTCTTAACTTGATGGACCATATGTGACTGTGAGTCAACTTTGATCAAGACTTAATCCTATTGGACTGATCAAATCTAAGCACTCTTGATCTCACCTAACCAACTCTTGATTCGATTTGATCAACCACTAGACCTAATTGAGCTACCCATACCCGAACCCAAATTTAAGAAGGTGTCTTAGATCTAAAAATTTATAATTTTTAGATCTAATTAATTTCATAATCCTAATTTTTAATTTAGTTTAGGTTCATAAATAAAACATGCATAAAAAATTTTAGGATTTTAGAATCTAGAGTTTTGTAGAAAAGTAAATTTTTGATTTTTAATTAAGGACAAACGCGCAGCGCCCCAACATACCATAAGAGAACCCAATCGAATGAAAAAAGAGGATATTTAAATCCTTTTTACTCTTATGACTGGATGGTCAAGAGGAATGTCTTAATCAAAAATAATGATTACACTACAAAATAATTAGATCTATAACATATATCATATATAAAATTATAGATTTAAATATGCATGCTTTGTATAAATCTCATATATCAAAATTTAAATCTACATATGCATATTTTTAGATCTGATATATCTGATATAATATCTAAAAAATAAAATTTTAACCAATCATATCATATAAAATTCTATTCTAGATAATTCATACAATAATTCTATAAACCTAGTCTAGACATGCATCAAATATATCTCATATGTTAATTAAATTTTTAATCTACTGGTTTTGGATCTGATCATATCTGATATGACATCTAAGATCTTTAATATCAGATTATAAATAAATTAAAATTAGATCTATAGTAGATCTAAAGAATCGCAAATGAAGATCTGATATTATTTGAAAAAAAAAACTAGTTTTTCACCACAGGATCGATTGGATCTGATCAGATCTGTAGTAAAAATTTTTAAATTTTTTTCTATAAATTCTAATTAAATCAGAGAATTTTTGAATCTAATCATAATGATCTGATATTAAAAATAAAAATTAAAATTAAAATAGAAGAGTAATAATGCCTGTTACCTTAGATCGGGTAAATCGATTATCTTGTTGATGATCTGTCAGCACCCAAGATTCTGGATCTAGCCATGCACATGCCTAGCCTCTACCATAGTCCACTTAGGCTGGTTCTCAACATCTTCTCCTCTTGAATTTGATCACCAAAGATCAGATCTAGATCTGATATGTAGATCCTTCAAAACACTTTCGAAGTTGACACGTTCTTCTCACAAACTAGGATGTTCTTCTTCCCAAAATTTGCACCAACTAGCTTGGAATCTTTGCTAGTGTTTTGCCCAACACTTGGGCATGGAGAAGAGGGAGAGGAGGAGAGAAGGGAGGCATGGAGAAGGTGGGAGAGGCATGGCTTTGTCATATGAAATTTCGATGCACAACAGCTTGTGCAGGGTCCTTTAAATAGACTAACTCTAGAGTCCCTTCACATGCAACTTTGACCAGGTCAAAGATCATAAGCATAAGGACTCTATATCTGATCTCCATGCCCTACCCTCTAATTCTTTTAATTTTTTCACACAAAATTCAGAGAAATTGGTGACAATCAAATGAATAGGAAGTAGGGTGGCATAAGCAACCTATCTACTAGAGACTTTGATCTCATCAAGTCTCTTTGACCTAGTCAAACCTAATTTGACTAGTCAAATTCCTTAATCCACATGTGGTGCATGCCTAGGGGGCGTGCGCCCTCTCCTCTCTCATGAAATCACCTAGGGGCATGTGCCCCTAGAAATTCTCTAGGGGGTGCATGCCCCCTCTCCCTTCTTTCTCGCATCCAGGACAACCTTTGACCCTTGACCTGAAAGATCAAAAAATTGGTAGATCTTATCCTATTTCTATTTGATGTATTAGGACCAGACTTTTTTGACCTAGACAAGCTCTAGTTAGACCAAGACAAACCCATACAGAGTTCTTGGGTGAGCCAAATCCAATTTGACTTAATTGAGACGTACCAAAATGATTATAGAAGGAGAATGTTAGGCTCAATCATGTGCTAGCATGATTTTCTTGAACCTAATCAGATCTAATCCAAATGAATAAAACTAGATTAGCTAAATTGATAACATCCACACTTAAATTCTTATTTGTGTGATCTAGTTAGATTCAATTCTGCATGGTAATGAGATATGTCACGATCTCTATCATCGACATCTTCAAAATACCTTTTGATAGATCAGAACTTTTCCAATTCATCCAATTAGATTGATCGATCATCAAGATTATTCTAGTTGCTCTCAAAATCCACCCACCTAGTAGTATATGGTGGCAACTTATTAGAATTGGATGCAAAGATCTTGGTGTAGCTACTTGTGTGATTGGATTCTTCTATCATGAGCTCCAACAGGATTAGAATTAAGGTGAACTCGTCAAACCCAACACCCATCATATGAATGAATTATTTGATTCAAGTCCAATTGAAACCCTATTATAAAACTACTTTCTATCACATCACACTACCATGTCCATGGGCTTATTGACTTGATTTCATGATCATTATAAAACTCTTTTCTATCATATCATGCTATCGAGATTGATAGATCCCATCTTGGTGCGATCAAGTTCCTATAATGAATATGCTATAACCAACATACACTCAGGGTTCAGAATGGCTAGGAGACCAAGTTATTATTAGATGTGTGCCCTAGAAGCCAGATTGGCTATCACTTGTAATATACTTCTAAGGATAATTTTATAATTTTGATTATAAATTAATAAATAAATTATTTTTCTATCACAGTGTGTATTTAAAAGTATCTGTGATACATCCTTTGAGTTAATGGTAATGACAATTCATATTTTCAAGAGTTAAAAATTTAGGACATGAATTTTCATAATTAACTCATGAAATGCTTTCGATCATAGGATCATCATGAGGATGGTGATCAATCCAAAAGGTTGGTGTACGATCACTTTCTTAGGATAGATATATCTTGAGTCTATGGTGTGGAGCACCGGAGTGCGAGTATAAGTACTTATTAGAGAATGAGGGCACTGAGCGTGACCACCTCGAGTAGTCATAAAAAAACCTATCCTCTCATCAATGACTGACTCGATGCCATAGTGGTGTATATAGTTTCTTGACTTAAGATGTCTTGGTAGTTCACCTTGAGGGTGTTATAGTTTGACTACACCATAACTTGATTCCTAGCCATTTGAAACTCTGAGGTATATGTTGGCTATAGCATGTTTATTGTAGAAATTGGATTGCACCAATAAGAAGATCTATCTACCTCGGTAGATGAGGAGTAGCCCTATGATAATCATGAGATTGAGTCCTTAAGCTCATGACCATGGTAGAGTGAAGATGATAGAAAGAGTTTCTATTAGGATTTGACATTAGACTCGAATCAAATGATTAATTTATATGAGGAACATTGGGTTTGATGAGTTCACCTTAACCCTAATCCTATCGGGGCTCAAGATAGAAAAACCCAATCACACAGGTAACTACACTGAGAGTTTCACTTTTAGTTCTGATAGGTTGCCACCATATACTGCTAGGTGTCATTGGTGGATTTTGGAAGGAATTAGAATGATTTTGATGATCAATCATTCTAACTGTATGAATCAAAAAGTTTTGATCCATCGAAAGATGTTTTGATGATGTCAATAATGAAGATCGTGACATATCTTATTACCATACATAATTGAACCCAATTAGATCACATAAATAAGGGTTTGGATCTGGATGTCATCAATTAAAATAACCCAGTTTGATTGATTTGGATTAGATCCAATCAGGTTCAAGGTAATCGTGCTAGCACACGATTGAGCCTGACTTTCTCCTTCTGAAATCTTTTTGATTCATCGCAACCAAGTCAAATTTGATTTGACTCATTTTTATATTTTGAATGAATTTATTTTCATCTGACTGGAATAAGTCTAGATCAGATTAATTATAGAAATTAAATCCAATCATTGTCAAATTGGACTAGGGTCAAAAATTGACCTATTTGAGAGAATTGAGGGTCACCTAATCATATGCTTCTAAAAAATTCTCCAAAAATTAATTTAATTTAATTTTTTAATATATGATATATATATTGAGTGTACCAAATTTTATGACTTTTAGAGATGTCTAGACTTAGTTATGATAGAGTTTGATTTAGATCAAACTCTTGAGGGAAGAGTCCTAGGCACAGTGGGCTCTTCTTTATCTACTCATGCTGCCACCTTTCGGATTGATTTTTAGCATCAAAATTAGATGAAATCTAGGAATTTTTGTGGAGATCAAGTCTAGGTGTCCCAATGGTCAAAAAAATGAGGATTTTGATCAAAGAGGGACTCTAACTTGGCGCTATGCTTTTGTATAAGAACCCTTATACTAAGGTTCTTCACGTAGAAATATTTTTCATATCCAAAGGCTCCCATTCCAGATATCCCACACCCCCTCTATCCTCTATCTTCCTCTCTTCTATATGCTTAAAAAGTTAGGCACAAATCTGAGAAGAAGATCCAATCAAATTTGTGAAGAGTTCAGTATCTATGCGATGGTATTCGTGAGACGGACACGCTGCCTTCAAAATTTTTTTGAAGAACTTCCAGATCAGATTCAGATCTGATCTCTAAAGGAAGGATTTGTGTTAAGAAGACATCCAAATCTTTTTTGAGTGGATATGATGGACGTCAGGCGCCTGTGTGGCTCCTTCCAGAACCTCAGAAAATATCAGGATCATCGCAGAATAATTAGATTATCCAAACAAGGTATGATATTAAATTTGATTTAATTTTTATTTTAATTTTTAATATCAGATCACCATGACTAAATTTGAGAACTCTTAGATCATATTGGATCATTTAAATTTTTTTTAAAAAAATTCATCTCTGATCTGCACGATCCTACGGTGGAATATAGGATTTCTTTTTCAACTGGTATCAAAGCTAGGTTAGCAGTTCTTCTGATCTACCTTTGATCTAATTTTATTTTTGATTATAATCTGATATTAAAAGGTTTAGATATCACATCTGATGTGATTAGATTTGAAATTAGAAAATTAGAAGATAAATAATTTAGATCTAATATGTATGAGATGCATGACTAGACTAGGTATAAAATAGTTCTATGTGTAGTCTAATACTATCATGTATTTATTTTAGTTAAATATAATTTTAGATTTATTTAATTTTTATTTTTCTAATATTATAATTATTGTAATTAGATCTAAAAATAAAAAATATATTTTTTAAATTTTTTATTTATTCATATGAGATATGAAAGATGCATGCTTAGACTAGTCATAGAATAGTTCTATAAGATGTCTAAAATAGTTTTATATTTAATATGATTAAATTTAAAATTTTATTTTTTAGATTTAATATGTGATATTTTAGATCTGTAAGTATGTATATTGATGATACATGAGATGTATGCAAGACATGTACTAGTTAGATCTTTTTATGTATGATATATGATCTAACTAATTTTGTAGTAAAAAAATTATATTTTTGATTAAGGAGTTTCTCATGGCCGTCCGATCAAAAGAATAAAGTGGGGTTTAAAGGTCCTCTCCTTCCATTCGATGGGGTGTTCTTATGGCATGTAGGAGTGCTGCACATTCATCCCTAACCAAAAATTAGAACTTATTTCTCTGTAAAATCTTAGATTCTGAAATTCTAAGATTTTTATTACATATTTTATTCATGAACCCAAAACTTAATTAAGAATTTAGATTATAAAATTAATTAGATCTAAAAATTATGAATTTTTATATCTAAGATATATTCATAAAATTGGGTTCGGACTTAGGTAGCTTAATTAGGTCTAGCAGTTGATCAAATCGAATCAAGAGTTAGTTAGGTGGGATCAAAGAAAGCTTAGATTTGACTAGCCTAATAGGATTAAATCTGGGTCAAGATCAAATCACATTGAGATGTGACTCGATCAAGTCAAGATCTAATTTGGCTTCATGGTTCAAGCCTGGATTGTAGGCTAACCTAATTGATTCTGATTCGATAATTTGGTGTCTTAGGTAAGTTTGACAAATATGATCGATTGCTTTTTAATTGAGAGCTACTCGACCTGAATGCATTCGTATTGAGTTAATGGCATATCCCTTTCATCGGTCTCACTTACCTGGCCATTTATGTCGATCCAGTTCTGATTTGACATGGCTAACAATTCGAGCCAACCCATGCCACTAGGTTAGTCATAATTATTATGATTAAGTCAAATCAAGTTTAAAGAGACCTAAATTAAGTCTTTCTAAGAAAATATTAAGTTTAAGATCTTCAACCATTGTAGATGTGCAGGCCCCTCCTGAGGTTGATTATTTTTGACTGGATACAGTGGTTCAGTTGCACTAGAAAGATGCAACCATGTCTATTAGGCATTGGAGGCTATGTGTTGGAAGATGGGTTGGGCTCAATATTTTGGATACGGTGAAAGATCCAATTAGAAATTCAATCTATGCAAATGGTGGGTCTGACTTAACTAATGAGTGGATCAATATTTTGGACATAGTGAGATTTATGAATTAGAGATCAGGTTAGGATGTACCATGATTAGAGAATCATTAGACAAGAGTTGTTCACTCATTGGTTGATCCATCATCAACAACTATTAGGTAAGGTGGTGAGTCAGTTGGTGGGACCGCATAACCCAATAAAAATCAATAATCATGGAGATTTTCACATCTCTGCCAAGGAAGTATAGGGATTCGAGTAAATAGTGGAAGCCTAATTTATTTAAAAATAAAATTTTTAAATAAATTGATTAAGTATAATTATAAAATCTAACTAAAAACTTTGACTCTCATAGACTGACCATACCCAACTACAAGGATTGGCTTCAGAACTTCAAAATTATTTTGGATTCCAATAAGTTGTCTCATGTGTTGGAATAAGATCCTTCCGTCTTACCAGCCCATCCATCCACTGATCAGAGAGCATCTCTCGAGAAGTAGATGGATGTAGATAACAAAGTTAGGTATTACATGTTGGGCTCGATGTCTGATGATTTTCAACGCCAACATGCGACATTAAGACTAGCCACTAAATGTTGCCTCACTTGTAAGAGTTGTTTAGTAAACAGAGTCGCGAAATATCAAGTCACTAAAAGACTGTTTAAGGCTCAAATATGTGATGGACAGTTGGTCCAAGATCATTATCTAATAATAATCAAGGACTTAGAAGAGCTTGAGAAGCTTGGTGTCAAGTTAGATCAGGATCTACAGATTGATATAATTCTACAGTCCTTGACTGATGCGTATGGATAGTTCATCATGAACTACCATATGCATAAACTTCAGAATACCTTAGCTGAGCTTATGAATATACTGGTTACTATTGAGGTTTCTATGAAAGGTTCTAAAGGCTCAGTACTTGCTATGGAGTAGGGTTCTTCCAAGAGAAAGTCTTTTGGAAAGAATAAAAAGTCCATGAAGAAGTAAAAGATGGATGGTGGGAAGAAGAAGAAGGCAGAGTCAAAGAAGAAGACCACTGACAAAGAAAAATATTTTCATTGCAACACTGACAGCCATTGAAAGCAGAACTGTCCTCTTTACCTGGCCAACCTAAAGAACAAAAAGGAGGTAGGTCCTTCTGGAGGTATACTTCTTATAGAATCTAATCTTATGGTTTCTTCTACATCCAGTTGGGTGCTTGACTCTAGTTCTAGTGCTCACTTGTGCACTTCTATGTAGGATCTTGAGGATAGCAGGAGGCTAAGGGATGGTGAGATGATCCTACGTGTCAGAAATGGAGCAGGAGTTATTGTTGTGGCCATGGGATCCTACCTCTATGATAACTATCAGGATTAAACTTAGTACTTAGGGACTATTTTTATATGCCTGTAGCAAGCAGGAATTTGATTTTTATTTCATGTTTAGCATACAAAAGGCTATGTAATTAGTTTTCTTAAGTACCATTGTAATATTCTCTATGAAAGAAATAAAATTGCAAGTGATTTTCTTATAAATGGTCTCTATCAGTTACATATTTATGTTTCTGATTTTGATATCGAGCAAAACATGAACGCCATAGGATCAAAGCGACCTATGGATAGTCTAAATGATAGGTATCTTTGGCACCTTAGGCTAGGTCATATAGCTAAAGATATGATTAACAAATTAGAAAAATCTAGGCTATTTAGTCCATTGACTTTCGAGTCATATCCGATTTGTGAATTATGCCTTCATGGCAAAATGACCAAGCTCCCTTTTGTGGGACATGGAGAAAGGGCCACAGACCTGCTTGCCCTAGTGTATACTGATGTATGCGGCCCATGTGATGTGCCAGCCAAGGGTAATTACATCTACTTCATCACTCTTACCGATGATTTATCTTGGTACGGATATATGTATTTGATGCGACACAAGTCTGAAGCTTTTAAAAAATTTAAAAAATTTAGACTTGAAATAGAAAAATAAAGAGAAAAACTCTTTAAGATTCTTCGATCAAATCGGGGAGGCAAATACCTTAGTCGAAAATTCCTAGACTATCTTAAGGATAATGACATAGTCTCTCAATGGACTCTACCTGGAATGCCTCAACTCAATGGGATTTCAGAACGAAGAAATCGGATCCTATTAGATATGGTTCGATCCATGATGAGCTTCACAAACCTTCCTAAGTTTCTTTAAGGATATAGTCTGTTGACCACTATATATCTACTGAATAGGATTACATCTAACACCGTTGCTACCATACCGTATGAGATATGACATGGTAAGAAATCAAGTCTGAGTCATCTCAGAATTTGGGATTATCCAACCCATGTCTAGAGACAATAGGTGGATAAATTAGAGTCTAGGTCCTTTAGAGCTCGATTTATTAGATATCCTAAAAGGTCATTAGGATATTATTTCTATCTTTTGAAAGATCATAATATGATTGTGAGTCGACACACCATCTTTCTTGAAAAATAGTTTATTCAAGATGGTGGCATCGGAAGATAGATTATGCTTGAGGAGAAAGTCTCCCAAGAGCCACAAGCCAAGAAACCTATGGAACCCAATCAGATTGAGCCATTCCAATCACTACTTCATCCACCTCATAGATCAGAAAGGATTTCTCATTTCTCTTAAAGGTACTTGGGTACTATCTCAAAGGATGTAGAGAAAATGTTCCTCATAGAAAAAGGGGTTCATGGTGATGATCCCAAAATCTATAACGAGACAATATCAGATATCGACTCTGAGAAATAGTTAGAGGCAATGAAGTCAGAGATGGACTCAATATGCTCGAACCAAGTCTGGACCTTGGTAGATCCTCCTAAAGGTATAGTACCTATTGGGTGTAAATGGATCTTCAAGAGAAAGATAGGTACCGATGGAAATGTAGAGACATTCAACGCAAGGCTCGTAGCGAAAGGGTATAGTCAGCGCAAAGGCATTGATTATCAGGATACTTTTTCACCAGTAGCCATGCTCAAATCCATCCATACATTGCTTGCTGTTGTAGCTTATTTCAATTATGAAATTTGATAGATGGACGTGAAAACGGCATTCTTAAATGGATATCTTGAGGAAGATATCTATATGTAACAATCACTGGGTTTCACATTTAGTGATACTGATCATAAGGTCCGCAAGCAGCAAAGGTCCATATATGGACTTAAGCAAGCATCTCAGAGCTGAAATGCTTGTTTCAATGATTTGATCAAACCATTTGGATTCATCGAGAATGAGAAGGAGCCCTATGTTTTCAAAAAGGTCAGTGGAAGTGCTGTTGTCTTTCTCATACTGTACGTGGATGAATCCTCCTTATTGAAAATGATATTTTCATGTTGACCACCATCAAAATGTGGTTGTCTAAAGAATTCTCTATGAAAGATCTAGGAGAGGCATCCTTTATCCTAGGAATTAAGGTCTATAGAGATAGACCAAATAGGATGCTGGATCTCTCATAGAAGATGTACATAAAGGAGGTGCTAAAGAAATTTAGCATGGAAAACTCCAAGAGGAGATTGGTGACCTTCAGACATGGCGTTCATCTCTCCAAGAAGATGTGTTCTAGCACACCTAAGAAGATTGAATGCATAAGCAAGATCCCTTATGCTTCAGCAATAGGGAGCCACATGTATGCCATGCTATATACACGATCTAATATTACCCATGCTATGAGTGTCACGAGCAGGTATCAGTCAAATCCATGCCAAGAGCACTGGACTTCTGTGAAATGTATCCTTAAGTACTTGAGAAGGACTAAGGATATGTTTCTAGCATTTGGTAATGGAGAACTCCAAGTCCAAGGGTATATAGACTCAGATTTTATGATTGATATAGATGATCGAAAGTCGACATCTGGAAGTCTGTTTATTTGTAATGGTGGCGCTATTAGCTGAAAAAATTTTAAGCAGATGATGATAGCAGATTCTATCATGAAAGCAGAGTACATCGCTATATCGGAAGCTACAAAGGAGGCATTCTGGTATAAGAAGTTTGCCATAGAGCTTGGAGTGATGCCATCCGATGCTGTTCCTCTGTACTACGATAATAATAGCACCATAGTCCTAGCTAAGGAGCTAAGCTCTCACCAAAAATCCAAGCACATCGAGCAGCGATACCACCTCATCCGCAATTACCTCAAGAAGGGATACGTCAAGGTCAAGAGAGTTAACACTGCAGATAATGTGGCTAACCTATTGATAAAGCCATTAAGCTAGTAGAAGATCGAAGCCCATCTTAAGAAGATGAAACTTAGATTTGTAGCTAATTGGCTTTAGATTAAGTAAAAGTTTGTTAGATGTGTGCCCTAGAAGCCAGATTGGTTGTCACTTGTAATACACTTTTATGGGCAATTTTATAATTTTGATAATAAATTTAAAAATATGTTATTTTTCTATCACAGTATGTATCTAAAAGTGTCTGTGACACATCCTTTGAGTTAATGGTAATGACAATTCATATTTTCAAGAGTTGAAAATTTAAGACATGAATTTTTATAATTAACTCATAAAATACTCTCGATCTTAGGATCATCACGATGATGGTAATCAATCCAGAAAGTTGGTCTACGATCTTTTTCTTAGGATAGATGTGTCTTGAGTCTATGGTGTGGAGACACCAGAGTGAGAGTACAGCTACTTATCAGAGAACGAGGGCACTAAGTATGACCACCTCGAGTAGTCATAAGAAAGTCTACCCTCTCATCGATGATTGATTCGATGCTGCAGTCGTGTGTATGGTTCTTTGACTTGAGGTGTATCGATAGTTCACCTTGAGGGTGTTATAGTTTGACTACACCATAACTTGATCTCCTAGCCATGCGGAACCCTGAGGTGTATGTTGGATATAGTATGTTCATTATAGGAATTGTAATGCACCAATAAGGGGATCTATGTACCTCGGTAGATGAGGAGTAGCCCTATGATAATCATGAGATTGAGTCCTTAAGCCCATGGCCATGGCAGAGTAAAGATGATAGAAAGAGTTTCTATTAGGGTTTCACATTGGACTCGAATCGAATGATTAATTTATATGACGGACATTGGGTTTGACAAGTTCACCTTAACCCTAATCCTATCGGGGCTCAAGATAGAAGAACCCAATCACACAAGTAACTATACCAAGAGGTTCATTTTTAGTTCTGATGGGTTGCCACCATTTACTGTTAGGTATCACTAGTGGATTTTGGGAGCAATTAGAATGCTTTTGATGATCAATCATTCTAATTATATGAATCAGAAAAGTTCTGATCCATCGAAAGATGTTTCGATGATGTTGATGATGGAGATTGTGACATATCTCATTACCATACAAAATTGAATCTAACTAGGTCACACAAATAAGGGTTTGGGTATGGATGTCATTAATTGAGCTAACCTAGTTTGATTGATTTGGATTAGATCCAATCAGGTTCAAGGTAATCATGCTAGCACACGATTGAGTCTAACTTTCTCCTTCTGAAATCTTTCTGATTCATCACAACCAAGTCAAATTTGATTTGACTCATTCTTGTATTTTGAATGGGTTTATTTTTATCTGATTGGAATAAGTCTAGATCAGATTAATTATAGAAATTAAATCCATTCATAGTCAAATTAGACTAGGGTCAAAAGTTGACATGTTTGAGAGAATTGAGGATCACCTGATCAGATGCTTATAGAAAATTCTATAAAAATTATTTTGATCTAATTTTTGGATATGTGATATATCATGAAGTATTCATTGGTTTTACCAAATTTTATGATTTTTGGAGGTATCTAGACTAAGTTATGATAGAGTTTGATTCAGATCAAACTCTTGAGGGAAGAGTCCTAGGCGCAGTGGACTCTTCCTTACCTACTCATGCTGCCATCTTTCAAATTGATTTTTGCCATCAAAATTAGATGGGATCTGAGAATTTTCATGGACATCAGGTCCAGGAGTCCCAATGGTCAAAAAAATGAGGATTGTTATCAAAGAGGGACTCTAACTTGGTGCTATGCTTTTGTATAAGAACCCTTGCACCAAGGCTCTTCATGTAGAAATATTTTTCATATCTAAAGACTACCATTCTAGATATTCCACACCCCCTCT
>QRFJ01001650.1:38708-64670 GCA_006176705.1 Cocos nucifera
TAGAAGAACTGAATCACATAGGTAGCTGCACCAAGAGATTTGCATTCAGCTCTGATGGGTTGCCACCATATACTGCTAGGTGTCACTGGTGGATTTTGGAGAGCAATTAGAATGATTTAGATGATCAATCATTCTAGCTGTTCGAATCAGAAGAGTTCTGATCCATCGAAAGGAGTTTCGATGATGTCGATGATAGAGATCATGACATATCCCATTACCATACAGAACTGAACCTAACTGGGTCACACAAACAAGGGTTTGAATTTGGTGATCATCAATTGAACTGATCTAGTTCAATTGATCTGAATGAGATTCAATTAGGTTCAAGGAAATCGTGCTAGCACTCGATTGAACCTAACGTTCTTCTTTTGCTATCATAAATAAGTTATCCTGTCTGAGCCAAAGAAGTTTGTGCTCAATCAGAGGCCTTCATATGGTCTGACTGGAGGTTGTCGAAGTTAGAATAGGTTGTCTTATTTTATAAGACATTACCTACCATTTTTGGTCACCTGCCATTTCTTGTTCTTTGACTTTGGTCAAAAGTCTACCTTTGACTGGTCAAACGTTGACCATTGACACTTTGACTTTTGACCATATATCATGCACCTATTGGAGAGCTGGTGGGGGCTTGTCCCCCTACCAGAACCTGGCAAGGAGGAGGGCGCATGCCACCCTAGGCGTGTGCCCAAGTTGGAGGCGCCTAGGAGTCCTTGTTGGACAAGGACTCCATCTCCTTTTTGGATTCCAATTAGAGTTCTTCTAAGAACCAACTTTGACTAGTCTTAGGCACCCTCTAAGGAGGAATCCAGGGGACTCTATTCCCACCAATCAGATTTAGATCTGATTTCACAAAGGGTTGTGATTGGTTGGGAAGAAGAGGAGTTGGATCATAGCTAGTCTATAAATAAGACCCTGTACCCAACTCAGATTGATGGGAGATTGAAGCTAAGAGTTTCCATACGCCCCAAGGCTGCCTCTCCCCTCCTTCTCCATGCCAAACCACCTTCTCCCCTTGCTCTCCACGTCCAAAAGGAGTTTTGAATTTTTGTTAGTGCGATTCAAGCAAGAGAAAGGCGATCAAAAGCAAGAAGGCCGCGCTGTTGCAAAGGACGACTGCTGATCTTCAAAAGGAGTTTTGAAGATCCTCCAGATCAGATCCAGATCTGATTTTTGGAGACATGATAGAGAAGAAGAGGATCTCCAGATCTAGCCCAAGTGGATATTGGTAGAGGCCAGGTGCTTGCGTGGCTAGATCCAGAACCTTCCACTGCATACAGGATCATCAATAGGGTAATTGGATTACCCAAATCAGGTAAATTAAATTTGATTTAATTTATCCTTATTTATTTTATTTATTAAAATAATATTAATCAAATCTGAAACATCCCAGATCTGATACAGATCAAAGAAAATTTTTTTGAAATATATATCTTGATCTGATCAGATCTGAACGAACCTGGATCGAGAAATTAGGATTTTCCTTCAGGTGTCACTAGTAGATTTTGGGATCAATTAGAACGATCTGGTTGATTGATCATACTAGTTGTCTGAATCAGAAAAGTTTTGATCCATCGAAAGGGATTTTGATGATGTCGATGATAGAGATAATGACATATCCCATTATCATACGAAACTAAACCTAACTGAATCATACAAACAAGGATTTGGATCTGGATGTCATCAATTGGACTAACCTAGTTCAATTGATTTGAATAAGATTCAATTAGGTTCAAAGAAATGATCCAAGCACACGATTGAGCCTAATGTTCTCCTTCAACAATCATTAAAAGTTATCTCGACTGAGCCAAATGTATTTGGACTCACTCAAAAACCTTTACTTGGTCTAATTGGAATTTGTCCAGGTTAGAAAAGGGTTGTCTTAATTTATGAGATAAATTTGAGACAACACCTACCATTTTTCGTCACCTGCTAAATCTTGTTTTTTGACTTTGGTCAAACATTGACCTTTGACACTTAGACATCTGTCCATGTGTCATGCACCCATAGTAGAGAAGATGGGGCTTTGTCCTCCTACTAAAAAGAAGAAAGGGAGGGGGTGCATGCCTAGGGAGGCATGCACCCAAAGAGGATGATGCTCGGAGTCTCATATAGATGGGACTCCAGGTTGCTTCATGCTCTCTACTTGGGTGGTGCCAAAGACTCTTCTTTGACCAGTCTTGATGCCACCTAAGGAGATTTATGAGGGACTCTAATCTGATTGGATCAGATAATATCATTGCACCAATCAGATTTAGATCTGATTGCACAAAGAGTCGTAATTGATCCAAATGATGTGGCACTACATGGCGCAGCAGGATCTATATAAATCCTATATGCACCTAGGATTTTGAGTTCTGCACTTTGCCCATGCTACATAGCATCTCTCCCTCCTTCATGCCACCCTCTACTTCTCTCTCTCCTCTCCATGCCTAAGAGATTTTGGGCTTCAGTTTGGTGCGATGCAAGCAAGAGAAAGGCGGCAGGAAAGGAAGAAGGCAGCACTGCTGCAAGAGACAATAGTTGATCTTCAAAAGGTACTTTGAAGATCTTTAAGATCATATCCAGATTTAATTTTTGGAGTACAATTTATGAAGAAAAAGATCTCTAGACCCTGTATGAGTGGATACCGATAGAGGCTAAGCAGTTGCATGGCTACATCCAAAACCTTAAGCAAAATCAGGATCATCACCGGGTAATAGGATTACGCATAACAAGGTATAATTAAATTAGATTTAATTTAATTTATTTTATTTTTATTTTATTATATTGATAAAATTAGATCAGAATAATCTCAGATCTAATTTGGATCGAAGAGAAAAATTTTTGAAATATTCCTCTTGATCAAATCAAGATCTGAACGAATTTGACCCAAGAAATAGGATTTTCCCTTTAGACCGAAGTTCATCTATCTAAGGTTCTTGGTGTGAGATTGGTGAGATTTGCTATCTACAAAGTGTAGAAAAGTTTGGCCAATTTTTAGGGTCGGTCGCTAGTCAAGGTTGGACGATGAAGGAGACCCATATTTATAGGACAACTACTATCTATTCGAGGCTGGGAATCAAAAGCAGTCAGGTGGTAGGTTGCCCCTACTGTTCAAGCTCGTTTGGCTAGGGTTCATAGTGTAATTTTGGCAAGGTCTGCTATTATCAAGAGGGAGTCAGGGGTGATTGTTATTGAAAAGGTCAACTGGTGTATGAGATTTGAAGGCCGATCTTTCGAAATCTGCCTAGACTAGGAAAACAACCTGGCCGAGGTTTGGACTTGGCCATCATGACCATATCAAGGTTGGACATCCAACTAGACTTTAGCAGGAGCTATTTTACCCCCAACATTTATGACCCTACTCTTAAGTTCGAAGTTTGAATGAAGAAGTACCAAAATTCGAGACCGTCAAAATCTTTTCTAGCTTTCCAGCTTTAGGAGATGAAAAGTTTTGGATTATTTGAACTAGCGCAGAAGCTTCTTTATGGCTGAATGACCCAAAATGACCTCAACCCTCGAAATTTCTCCCGATGTAGAGCTCAACTATACGACACAAGGATGACAATTTCTGATACGTGTGACTACTATAAATAAGATGACATGTGGAATAATGGGGTTCAACATCGCTGATTTGCAATCATAACCACTCTAAGGCCCATCTAATGCTTCACCTTGGTTCTTTTCTACCCTATTTCTTCCCGCCCTTCATCTCCTTTGCCTAAGTATCTCATCTTGTTCTTCCCGTGGTTTCTCTGGTCCTCGATGCCTTCTTCTGCTCACCTTCCACTTTTCGATCGCACATCCGACAGCTCCAATCGACTTATGTTAGTCTTCTAACCCTCATTTTTTTGCCTTTCTTTAGTTCTCCATCATTCGTGAGTTTTTTGGGAGGATTTACTATTTATTTTCTATCCTGTAAGTTTGTCTGCTGATTTACTCTAACTTTTAGGGAATTTTTTCTAATTTTATTTGATCCTAAATGACTTCCAAAATTCTGGTCCACCAGTTCTAGGAGTCAGTCTAACCCGAACTCCTCTAACCCTAACCCTAGGAATGGAACTAAGCCTAGGGAGGTAGCTCATCCAGCTTTAGTCCCTGAAACCATCCCTTGCACTCTCTTGGCCGAAGACCTCTCTTTGATCCGAGTTCAGGAGTATGAATTGGAGCTTCCCGGGTCAAGTGGTTGAGCTTGCGTCCCTTCTCCGGATCGCTTCTGTTTATACACAAAGGCTCTTTGTGCTGGATTGTGACTTCTCATTCCTCCTTTTGTGATTGCGCTTTTTCTCTTCTTAAACATATCTCTTGCCTTTGTCGTCCCAAACTCCTTTAGGTTTATTATAGGATTCCTTGCTCTTAGTCATTCAGCCAAGTTCCGTCCTTCAATTTCTTTGTTTTGGACCTTTTTCACCCTTAAGCATCATCCTTCTGCTAATGAGTAGTGGTATTTATCCCCCCAATTTGGTAAGAAAGGGTTGCTTAAGGGTGCCCCTTCCTCCTTTTATAATTGAAAGAAAAAGTTTTTCTATGTATCCTATCCTTCAGTAGAATTAGGGCTTTTTCCTTAGGTTCAACTAAAAGACTCGATTCATAGAGCTCTCGGATTAGAGTGAGTGGACCTTGACTCCATCAACACC
The DNA here is from genome assembly GCA_006176705.1 of Cocos nucifera. Lineage (NCBI taxonomy): Eukaryota > Viridiplantae > Streptophyta > Magnoliopsida > Arecales > Arecaceae > Cocos > Cocos nucifera. The sequence continues at coordinate 43,325 of QRFJ01001650.1, forward strand.
TTGAAAAACTATAAAACTTCTTTGTCATCCAACTTAGTGGACGAGCAGACATTATACAATGTCGGCCTTAGCCTATTTAATCCTGAAGGTATATACTTACATTTTCTTTTCTATTTCGTTTTCTTTTCTTCTAACTTCGGCTTGCTCGTTCTTACAAAGATGACTCCTAAAGAGTTAAAAGAATTGACCAAGGGATTTTGGGTGCAAAAAAGGAAGGGGGAACCTCAGGAGAGTCCTCAAAATGGGTGAGGGTTGGAGACCCTAGCTCGACCAACCCAGCTCATGCGGCTTTCGCCCTGGAGGCTGCAGCACTCCTACCGACCTCGATCCTATCCACCAGGAATACTGCTCTTGTACCTCTTGAGAAGGTGGGAAAAAGAAGAAAGAAGATCGTTGCTAAGAAGATCCAGAAAGATTTTGGTGAGTCCATTAGCAATAATGTCAGCTCGGACTGAGGCTCTCTGGATGATTGGGAGGTCATCCAATCTTTGATGAAGACATCCTGTTAGATGAGTATCCTAGAAGCCAGATTGGCTGACACTTGTAATATACTTTCTAAAAGTATTTTTGTAATTTTGACTTAAAATTAATAAAGGGTTATTGTCTTATATCATATTATGCGTAAAGTGTCTATGATACATCCTTTGAGTTAATAGGCATGACAATTCATATTTTCAAAAGTTAAAAATTTAAGACATGAATTTTCATAATTAACTCATAAAATGCTTTTGATCATAGGATCATCACAAGGATGGTGATCGATCTAGAAGATCGGTGTACAATTGCTTTGTTAGGATAGATGAGTATTGAGTCTACAGTGTGGAGATACCAGAGCAAGAGTATAGGTACTCATTGAGAACGAGGGCACAAATTATGACAATCTCTAGCAGTCATAAGGGAGTCTACCTTTTCATCGATGACTAAGCTCGATGCTATAGTTTATTATGTATCTCTCTCACAACCACCCCAAAAAAAAACAAACACACAAGAGACCCCAACAACCCAGACCCAACAAAAACACAAAAAAAACAAATACACCACAAAACAAGCCACGCCCAACACACACACCCCAACAACACACAAACCCCCAAACAACACAAACCAAAACCCACACAAACAAAGCAACCAAGACAAACAACAAAGAAAAAAAGACAACAAAGAAAGAAAAACCCCACACACAACAAAGAAGCAGCAAAAAAAAATAGAGAAATGAAGGGAACCCAACAAAAAATAAAGAACCAAATCCAAATACCCATAAACCCAAACCAAGAAACGCAAAAGAAAAAAGACAAAAAACCACCAGAAAAATAAAGACAAGACCCAAAACCAACAAAAAAGAAATAAAAAAAGAATAAGAAAGAAAGAAAGAAAAAGAGGAAAAAAAAAAAGAACAGAAAACACAAAACGAAAAAAACAACAAGACACACAAATAACCCAAATCGATAGAAAAATAAAAAAGAAAAAAAAAGAAAAAAAGAAAAAGAAAAAAAACAAGAAACAAGAAAAAATATAGATAATAAAGAAAAAAAAAAGAAAGAAAAAAACACAAAATCACACACAAACAAAAACAAAGACAAAAAAACCAAGAACGTAAAAAATAAAAAAATAAAAACAAAAAAAAAGAAAAAGAAGACACAAAAAACACTAGAAAAAAAAAACAAAAAAACCTAAACCAAACCCAAAAAAAAAGAATGAAAAAAAATAAAGAAACCACAAATACAGACAACAACACACAACCCAGACAGAACATAGATCAATACACCACCACACAAAAGAAGAGAAAGAAAAAAAAAGAAAAGTTAAAATACAATAAGAAGAAGATACCCGAAGAAATAACAACAAGCAAATAATCACTAAAGAAAAAAAACACCACAATATACAAAACAAAAACAAAGAAAAAAAAAAGACACAAAGACACTAACCGAACCACACAAAGACAACACAACTAAAAAAAAACCACACCCAAAAACGAACAAAAAAACACAATAAATGACAAAAGAACAAAAAACACAAAACACAACAAAAAAACAAAACAGAAAGGCACAAAAGCGCACAAAGAAGAAAATAATAGAAAAAAAAAGAGCACACCCAAAACAAAAAAAAAACACCCCCACCCCACACCACACAAGAAAAACAGATAAAAAAAAAACGAATAAAATAACAAAACAATAATCCCACAAACAAAAAAACAACCCAAAAAGAAGCAGCAACACAAAGAAAAGCATCCAAAAAACAAAAAGAACCACAAACAAACCCAAAAAAATCACACCACACAAAAAATATACAAAGAAAACAAATAAGAAAAAAAAGATAAAAAAGAAACCAAAAACAAAATAAGAAAAGAAAAAAACAAAAACAAACAACCAAAAAACCAACAAAAAAGCATAAAAAATAATAACACCACAAGCACAAAAAAAAAGAACCAATGTAAAGGACAATAAAAAAAGAAAACTAAAAAAAAACAGAAAAAAGAACAGCACAAAAAAAAAAAAAACAAAGAAAAAAGAGATAATAAGACAACAAAACGACAAAAAACACACAACAAGAGCTAATAAACAAACAACACGCAACAACCAAAAAAAAAAACCACCCACAACACAAAAAACACCGATAAAAAAGATAAGAAAAAAAAAAGGAAAAAAGAAAGAGAGAAAGAAAGATACAGACAAAAACACACATTGAAACACACACACACACGATAAGATGATCCACAAAAAAAAACAACAAACAATAACAGAAAAAAAGAGAAAAAAAAAAAACATAAACAAAAAACACGAAAAAACACAAAACAAAGAAAAAAAAAAAAAAGAAAAGAGACAAAATAAAACACAAAAAGATAAAACAACAAAAGACTCCAATAACACCAAACAACCAAAAAAAAGCCAATACAAAGCAAAAAAAAAAAAAGAAAAAAAAGAAAACAACAAAAAAAAGACACACAATAAAGTAAAAACATAAAAAAAACCAAAAAAACAACAACCAAAAAACGAAAGACAAAAAAAAAAAAAAACGAACAAAAAACGAGAGGAAGGAGAGGAAAAGAAGAGAGAATCATAAATAAAATAAATAAACGAAAGAAAAGAGAAAAACTAAAGAAGAATAATAAAAAAGCAAATCAGAGAAAGCAATTAAGGTAGCATAAACAAGAAGAAAAAGAATAGGATACTCCACATTATACAATAGAAATAAGACTGAAGAGGATTGTCCATAATTTGTGCCCTCGTTCTCATGATACCTATACTCTTGCTCTGGTATCTCTACACTGTAGACTCAATAATCATTCTATCCTAACAAAGCAAATTGTACAACCGATTCTTCTAGATCGATCACCATGCCTGTGCTGAATCCTATGATCAAAAGCATTTTAATGAGTTTTAATTATGAAAATTCATGTCTTAAAATTTTAACCTTTTGGAGAGAAAATAATAGAATATATTGTCAATAGCACTATAAATAACACTCAACAAAGGATGTATTAATCATAGATAAAAGAACAACCTATAAAAGCATTAAGATATATAAGAATAAAAAGAAAAAAATGAATAAGACCACATATATATAGAAATGAATATGAAAATTTAAGATAACAAATAATACACAAAAAAAGTAAACATGATATATATAAGAAAGTAAAAGAGTAATTAAAAAAAAAAGAGGGAGGAAGAGGAGAAGAGAGAGTGAGGAGAAGGGAAAGAGATTGTAACAAAACCAACAGAACCAGCCAGACAAAGACACCCCAGAAAAAAATATAAGACCAAAGATTAATATATACATGCTAATCAATATTATAGAATAAAGCTACAATAAAAAAAAGACATAACGAGAAGTCAATACATCAAACAAAGAATTGAGAATGTACAATAAGAACCAATCATAAACACAAGAAGAGAGCCTCAAGATCACCGAGAGGAAGAGACTAGAATATAATAGAGCATGAATGAAGAGAAACACAATCAGAACACTACAAAAATCTATATTAACATGTGAATCTATGCATATAAGCGAGACGATATCATTAAACATTATAATCTATACATTTATATAACAATAACATGACTAACCTTTTCACATAAGAGAGATAACAGAAGCAGAGATAGATATAAACCTGTGAAGAAAAAGAATAGAGGATCGGAGAGGATCCGGAGAAGAGAGAGTGACATAAAGAAAAACCTCAACATATAAGGAGAAGAAAAAATGATCCGAGAGAGAATAGAAGACACATAAAGAAGGATTGGAATATCACAAGAAGAGACACAATTAAGAGAGATGGTTAATGCACAAACCCATAACACAAACAAACAGATTATTGTGAGAGAAAAATCTCCTGAGGTTAACACATTACACTAGTATTAAAATGCACCCAAAGATGCAAGATATAAGGTACAAATAGATATTTCTTTTAAACTTTTAAAAGGAGATACTTTTAGTAAAGAACGATAGCAAGGAACCGAGAAGATGAAAGATAGAAAGATAAAAAGAAAACAGAAAATAAACGAATGAAAATAGATAATATAAAAAGAGAAAGATATAGCACATATATCAACAGAGAATAATAAAATAAAGGAAATGAGAAAACTTGAAAGCCCAGAGACAATTTAAAGGAGAGTGAAGAAAGATGTCATGATCAGAATAAAGAGGAACAATAAAATAAGAGTATAGGGATGACAAAAAAAGAGAAAGAATAATTATAATATAAGTATATGAATATCAAAATGGAGATGATATATAAGAGATAGGAGAAGATACAAAATAAGAGGAATACCAACATAACAGATACCAAAAAATAAAAAACCAGAGAGAGTACTAAATGAATAATAAGTAAAACAGAGTCTATTAATTAAGAGGAGTTATGAAAAACAAAGAAGAGAAAAGTAAAAGAGCCCGTAATATACATAACTAGGAAAAAAAAAGGAGATAAGGGATACATAAGTAGAAAAAAAAAATAGCCATTATATATAAATTAGATATCTATTATATATCCAATGTAATGAAAAGGAAGAGAAGAGAGAGATGGAAAGCAAACACAACTTACAAAAACTTATTTTAACCAGATGAAAAATAATGAAGGGAGGGAGAGAATAAGTACAACACTACTACATAAGCAGAAGAGACTTAGAAATAGCAGTAGAGGATAGAAATAAAAGGGTAAACAAGAAAGGAAATATTCTGACGAGGAAGTCGGAAAACTATGGACTGGAAATGACATTATAAAGGAGACTAGAGAGAAGTCCCTAATAAATAAAAACCTATAAAGAGGAAGATATAATATCAGGAGAAGACAGATAAAAAAGAATCACACAAAAGAGACAGAGAAAATAAAAATGATATAAAAAGATATAGAGCCAAGAACACAAAAAAAAGAGAAAGGAATAAGGAGAAAAATAACACACAAATATACACAGACAAGAGAAGAACTTTAATATGGTAAGGAGTAATGAAAAAGAGCGAATATCAACGAAGAGAAAAAGGAGAGAGAGAACGCACAAGCTCAACCACGACCGCGGGAAGCTCCAAATTCAATACTAGAGCGAAAACAAACGATCAAGAGAGAGGGAGTCTATATACAGGAGACAAGAAAAGAAAGAGCAGGGAGATAAGTATTATACAAGAGGAACTAAGAAGCTGGATATGAAGAACATAACAATCCCTCAAAAAGAGACTAAAGAGTTATACCACAATATAACCATAGAAGAAGAGAGTAATAAAGGAAAGGAGTTATACGAGAAGAATATAATTCAAACCAGGAGATATTATTAGGAAAACACACACACGACATCACAAAAGAAACGTGGATGAAAGAACACAGAAATATGTTATAATGAGAGAGATAACATATAGGAGATTAACAAAAAGATATGAAAAATATAGATAAGAAAAATTACAGACACTAAAAGAGAATATAAAGAGAATAAAGATATTAAAAGACAAGACAGAAACATAAAAACAAGAGAATAAGTAAATATTATTATATGAAATAATAAGGATATATAAAAAAAAAAAATAAAGAATCCACTACCAAAAACAATAAAAGAATAAGTAATAAGGAAGACAAGGAGAGAGAAAAAGGGACAAGAAGAATAATAGAAGGAGAGGTATAAAGGAGGATAACAAAAACGAAGAATTAAGGAAGAGACTAGTCAGAGGAAATGAAAATAGGAAGTAACAAGAAAAAAGAATAGGAAGAGTGAACAGAGATAGAATGGCACATAAGAGAAACAGAGGAACACGGAATAAGGAGAGAACAAAAGAATGAGGATACTTAAGAGGAAAGGCAAGAGAGCAGATAAAGAGGAGGGCAGGAGGAAGAGAAAATAAGGAGAGAGATATAGAAGAGAGAAACCAAAGGAGATAGAAAGCAATTAGAAATCAGGAGAGGACCCAATGAATAAGAGTAAGTGGATATAAAGAGAGATATGAGAGGCAAAATATAACAGCAGGGATGTATAGAAAAAACACAAACACACATATTATAGCCACATGTTCATCGTTAGGTATTGATAGATAGGATAATAGGTATAACATCACGTTTGAACACGGTAATGCGAGTAGTAGATATGGATTCATCCAGCACTGATAATTTGTAGATGAAGTATAAGAGAGTATAAGAACTCTAAAACAATAGCAAGGACAAGAAAATATTGTAATGCGAAGAAAAAGATAATAGAGAGAGAGATCATATAGATATAGGAGAGAGGTATAACATATGTAGCCAGGTAAACAATAGAAAGGAAAAGAAGATTCTGCAGAGAAAAGAAGCAGAAGATATGTCAAGAAATGAAAATATACAAATACTAATATTAAGACATATCTAAAGCGAGACAGAAAGACATAGAAAAAGAGATTATGACAGAGGGAATAACTCAGAGAATAAAAATAAGAGACATACAAAAAAGAATATAACATCACATTCAAAGAGACCTATATACGACTTTAAAGAGATAAAAGGAGGTTACATATAAAAATGTAGGGGGGAGGTAAAAAATAGAAACACAGATGAGAAGCTAGTAGAAATAAGAAGTAAAAAATATAGAAATCAACAAAACTTTGAATAATAAGAGTCATTGATAGGACACAAAAGTCCAAACAACAGAGAGCAACAAAGAGTTAAGGTAATATATCACTAAGTCTAGAGATAAGGGGACCAAGAGAATATTTCAGAATAGATCGAGAGGCATTGACAAATAAACAATAAACACACCAAGGATATAAGACAAATATTCAATAGAAAAAAAATACACAATCACAGAATAGAGACAACACTCATTATATATGGAAAAATAGAACAGAAGAACACCCAATATAGAACCAGAAAAAAAATATACAACCACATGAAAAGACCATAAAACCAATAAACAAAAAGACTATGAATAAGACGTAAAGAAGAGGGACAAAAACCTAAAACAAACAGATTAGACTAGCTTAATGATGAATATACTTCAGAAAAAGAAGAAAAAATAACAGATTAGAGAGAACAGAATAATAAGATATAAGGATTGAGAGATAGCCGTAAAGATAAAAGTAAGAGAGATATCATACACTATATACAAACAGAGTACCAAAAGAGAAGAAAAGAACCTTAAGAACAAGAGACAGAAAGCGCAAGAGAAATAAAAACACTGAAACAATAAAAAGAGTTGGGCACAGCAAACTTTCTACACTTTGTAGATAGCAAATCTCACCAATTCACACCAAGAACCTTAGATAGATGAACTTCGGTCTAAAGGAAAACTATTTTGGGTCAAATGTTCAGATCTTGATTGATCACGAGGAATATTTCAAAATTTTCTCTTCGATCCAAATTAGTCTGATTATTCTGATCTAATTTACAATATAATAAATAAAAATAAAATAAATTAATTAAATCTAATTTAATTATACCTTGTTATGCGTAATCCTATTACGGTGATGACCTGATTTTGCTTAAGGTTTGGATGTAGCCATGCAACTGCTTGCCTCTACAGTATCCACTCATACAGGGTCTAGAGATTTTTTCTTCATAAATGACTCCAAAATTAAATCTGGATATGATCTTAAAGATCTTCAAGTACCTTTTGAAGATCAACTATTGTCTCTTGCAGCAGTGCTGCTTCTTCCTTTCCTGCCGCCTTTCTCTGCTGCATCGCACCAAACTGAAGCCAAATTCTAGGCATGGAGAGGAAGAGAGAATAGAGGGTGCTGAAGGAGGGAGAGATGCTATGTAACATGGGCAAAGTGCAGAACTCAAAATCCTAGGTGATATAGGATTTATATAGATCCTGCTGCGCCATGAGGCCACATCATTTGGATCAATCGACTCTTTGGCAATCAGATCGAAATCTGATTGGTGCAATGATATTTCTGATCCAATCAGATTAGAGTCCTCATAAATCTCCTTCGGTGGCATCAAGACTGGTCAAGAAGAGTCTTTGGCACCACCCAAGTAGCGAGCATGAAGCAACCTGGAGTCCCATCTATATGAGACTCCGAGCATCATCTCTTTGGGTGCATGCCTCCCTAGGCATGCACCCCCTCCCTTTCTTCTTTTAGTAGGAGGACAAAGCCCCATCTTCTCTCTATGGGTGCATGACACATGGACAGATGTCTAAGTGTCAAAGGTCAATGTTTGACCAAAGTCAAAAAACAAGATTTAGCAGGTGACGAAAAATGGTAGGTGTTGTCTCAAATTTATCTCATAAATTAAGACAACCCTTTTCTAACCTGGACAAATTCCAATTAGACCAAGTAAAGGTTTTTGAGTGAGTCCAAATACATTTGGCTCAGTCGAGATAACTTTTAATGATTGTTGAAGGAGAACATTAGGCTCAATCGTGTCTTGGATCATTTCTTTGAACCTAATTGAATCTTATTCAAATCAATTGAACTAGGTTAGTCCAATTGATGACATCCAGATCCAAATCCTTGTTTGTATGATCAGTTAGGTTTAGTTTCGTATGATAATGGGATATGTCATTATCTCATCATCGACATCATCAAAATCCCTTTCGATGGATCAAAACTTTCTGATTCAGACAACTAGTATGATCAATCAACCAGATCGTTCTAATTGATCCCAAAATCTACTAGTGACACCTGAAGGAAAATCCTAATTTCTCGATCCAGGTTCGTTCAGATCTGATCAGATCAAGATATATATTTCAAAAAAATTTTCTTTGATCTGTATCAGATCTGGGATGTTTCAGATCTGATTCTTATTATTTTAATAAATAAAATAAATAAGATAAATTAAATCAAATTTAATTTACCTGATTTGGGTAATCCTATTACCCTGTTGATGATCCTGTATGCAGCGGAAGGTTCTGGATCTAGCCACGCAAGCGCCTGGCCTCTACCGATATCCACTCGGCTAGATCTGGAGATCCTCTTCTTCTCTATCATGTCTCCAAAAATCAGATCTGGATCTGATCTGGAGGATCTTCAAAACTCCTTTTGAAGATCAGCAGTCGTCCTTTGCAGCAGCGCAGCCTTCTTGCTTTTGATCGCCTTTCTCTTGCTTGAATCGCACCAACAAAAGTCCAAAACTCCTTTTGGACGTGGAGAGCAAGGGGAGAAGATGGTTTGGCATGGAGGAAGGAGGGGAGAGGCAGCCTTGGGGCGTATGGAAACTCTTGCTTCAATTTCCATTCAATTTGAGTTGGGCGTACAGGGTCTTATTTATAGACTAAGCTATGATCCAACTCCTCTTCTTCCCAACCAATCACAACCCTTTGTGAAATCAGATCTAAATCTGATTGGTGGGAATAGAGTCCCCTGGATTCCTCCTTAGAGGGTGCCTAAGACCAGTCAAAGTTGGTTCTTAGAAGAACTCTAATTGGAATCCAAAAAGGAGATGGAGTCCTTGTCCAACAAGGACTCCTAGGCGCCTCCAACTTGGGCACGCCACCCTTGGGTGGCGTGCCCTCTCCTTGCCCCAGGGGACAGGCCCCCACCAGCTCTCCAATAGGTGCATGACATGTGGTCAAAAAGTCAAATGGTCAATGTTTGACCAGTCAAAGGTAGACTTTTGACCAAAGTCAAAGAACAAGAAATGGCAGGTGACCAAAAATGGTAGGTAATGTCTTAAAATAAGACAACCTTTCTGACTTGGACAACCTCCAGTCAGACCATATGAAGGCCTCTGATTGAGCACAAACTCCTTTGGCTCAGACAGGACAACTTATTTATGATAGCAAAAGAAGAACGTTAGGTTCAATCGAGTGCTAGCACGATTTCCTTGAACCTAATTGAATCTCATTCAGATCAATTGAACTAGATCAGTTCAAGTTGATGATCACCAGATTTCAAACCCTTGTTTGTGTGACCCAGTTAGGTTCAGTTCTGTATGGTAATGGGATATGTCATGATCTCTATCATCGACATCATCGAAACTCCTTTCGATGGATCAGAACTCTTCTGATTCGAACAGCTAGAATGATCGATCATCTAAATCATTCTAATTGCTCCCAAAATCCACCAGTGACACCTAGCAGTATATGGTGGCAACCCATCAGAGCTGAATGCGAACCTCTTGGTGCAGCTACCTGTGTGATTCAAGTTCTTCTATCTTGAGCCCCGATCAGATTAGGGTTAAGGTGAACTCGTCAAACCCTAGTTTCTGTCATATGATGTAATCATTCGATTCGAAGTCCAATGTGAAAATCTAAATAGAAACTCTTTCTATTATTTCACTCTGCCATGGCCATGGGCTTCTGGACTTGATTCTCATGATCATCATAGGGCTGCTCCTCTACCACCGAGGTAGATAGATTCCATCTTGATGCCATCCAGTTCCTACAATGAACATGCTATAGCCAACATACACCTCAGGGTTCCATATGGCTAGGAGACCGAGTAATGGTGTAGTCAAACTATAACACCCTCAAGGTGAACTGCCGATGCACCTCAGGTCAAAGAACCAGACACACTACTGCAGCATCGAGTCAGTCATTGACGAGAAGGTAGACTCCCTAATGACTACTCGAGGTGGTCACGCTCAGTGCCCTCATTCTCTAACGAGTACCTGTACTCTCGCTCCGGTGTCTCCACACCGTAGACTCAAGACTCATCTACTAAAGAGAAGTGATTGTACACCAACCTTCCGGATCAATCACCATCCTCGTGATGATCCTATGGTCGGAAGCAATTTATGAGTTAATAATGATTATTCATGTCTTAAATTTTTAACTCTTGAAAATATGAATTATCATTGCCATTAACTCAAAGGATGTATCACAGACACTAAATACACATATGTGATAGAAAATAACCCATTTATTAATTTTAGTCAAAATTACAATTTTGCTCCTAGAAGTGTATTATAAGTGTTATAGCCAATTCTGGCTTCTAGGGCACATATATCTAACAACACCTAGCAGCATATGATGGCAATCCATTAGAACTGAAAATGAACCTCTCGATCTAATTACCTGTGTGATTAAGTTCCTCTATCTTGAGTCTCGATCATATTAAGGTTAAGGTGATCTCGTCAAACCCTAATTTGCGTCATATGAATTAATCATTCGATTCAAGTTCGATGTGAAAATCCTAATAAAAACTCTTTCTATTATTTCACTCTACCATGGCCATGGGCTTATGAACTTGATTCTCATGATCATCATAGGGTTGCTCCTCATCTACTGAGGTAGATAGATCTCCTATTGGTGCAATCCAATTCCTACAATGAACATGCTCTAGCCAATATATACCTCAGGATTTCGAATGGCTAGGAGACCGAGTTATGGTGTAGTCAAACTATAACACCCTCAAGATGAACTATCGATGCCCCTCAGGTCAAAGAATCAGACACACCACTATAGCTTCGAGCCAGTTATTGATGAGAAGATAGATTTCCTCATGACTGCTTGAGATGGTCACGCTCAGTGCCCTCGTTCTCTAGCGAGTATCTATACTCTCACTCTGGTGTCTCTACACCGTAGACTCAAGACTCATCAATCCTAAAAAAGTGATCGTACACCAACCTTTTGGATCAATCACCATCCTTATGATGATCCTACGATCGGAAGCATTTTATGAGTCAATAATGAAAATTCATGTCTTAAATTTTTAATTTTTGAAAATATGAACTATCATTACCATTAACTCAAGGGATGTATCATAGATACTTTCAAATACACACTATGATAGAAAATAATTCATTTTATTATTTATAGTTAAAATTATAAATTTGCCCTTAGATGTGTATTACAAGTGTTACCCAATTCTGGCTTCTAGGGCACACATATCTAACAAACTCCTACTTGACCTAAAGCCAATTGGCTAATAATCTAAGTCCCATCTTCTCAAGATGGCTTTCGATCTTCTGTTGGCCCAACAGCTTTATGAGTGGGTCTGTCGTATTGTCTGCAGAGTTGACTCTCTTGACCTCGACATAATCATTCTCGAGGTAATCGCGGATAAGATGGTATCGCCACTCGATGTGCTTGGATTTCTGATGAGATCTCAACTCCTTAGCATGGGCTATGGCGTCATTGTTGTCACAATACAGAGGAATGGCATCTGATGGCATCACTCCAATCTCTATAGTGAATTTCTTGTACCAGAATGCCTCCTTCGCAGCTTCTAATACAGCAATGTATTATGCTTTCATGATGGAATCTACTATCACTATCTACTTGGAACTCTTCCAACTGACAGCACCACCATTACACACAAACAAACTCCTAGATATCAACTTTTGATCATCTACATCAAACATAAAATCCGAGTCGTATACCCCTAGACTTGGAGTTTTCCATTACCAAAAATCAACAACATATCCTTAATTCTTCTCAAGTACAAAGGATACATTTTATAGAAGTCCAGTGTTCTTCACCTGAATTCGATTGATATCTGCTTGTGACACTCACAGCATGGGCTATATTAGGTTGTGTACATAACATAGCATACATGAGGCTCCCTATTGCTGAAGCATAAGGGATCTTGCTCATGCGTTCAATCTCCTCTGGTGTGTTGGGACATATTTTTTTGGAGAGATAAATGCCATGTCTGAAGGAAACCAATCCCCTCATGGAGTTTTCCATGCTAAACCTCTTTAGCACTTCCTCTATGTACATCTTCTGTGAAAGACCAAGCATCCTATTCGGTCTATCTCTATAGACCTTAATTCCTTGGATGAAGGATGCTTCTCCTAGATCTTTTATAGAGAATTCTTTAGATAACCATATTTTAACTATGGTCAATATAGAAATATCATTTCCAATAAGGAGGATATCATCCACATATGGTACGAGGAAGACAATAGCACTCCCACTGATCTTTTTGAAAATACATGGTTCCTCCTCATTTTTGATGAAACCAAATAATTTGATCACATCATTAAATCGAGTATTCCATCTCCGAGATGCTTGCTTAAGTCTATATATGGACCTTTGTAGCTTACATACTTTGTGATCAGCATCACTGGATGTGAAACCTTGCGGTTATTCCATATAGATATCTTCCTCAAGATATTCATTTAAGAATATCGTTTTCACATCCATTTGTCATATTTTATAATCGAAATAAGCTGCAATAGCAAGCAATGTGCAGATGAATTTTAGCATAGATACTGATGAAAAGGTATCCTGATAGTCAATGCCTTCGTGTTGACTATAACCTTTTGCCACTAATCTAGCTTTGAATGTCTCCACATTTCCATCTGCACTAATCTTTTTCTTGTAGATTCATTTACACCCAATAGGTACCATACCTTCTGATGGATCTACCAAGGTTCAGACTTGATTTGAGTGCATCGAGTCAATTTCTGACTTCATTGCCTCTAACCATTTCTCGAAGTCGATATCTGATATCGCCTCGTCATAGATTTTGGGATCATCACCATAAGTTCCACTAACAATGAGGAATATTTTCTCTACTTCCTCTGAGATAGTACCTAAGTACCTCTCAGGAGGATGGAAAATCCATTTCAATCTATGAGGTAGAGGAGGTAATGATTGTATTAGCTCAATCTGATTTGGTTCCACAGGATCCTTAGCTCGTTGCTCTTGTGAGACTTTCTTCTCAAGTTTGATCTGCTTTCTAATGCTGCTATCTTGAATAAACTATTTTTCAAGAAAGATGGCATGCCCACTCACAATCACATTATGGTCTTCTAGAATGTAGAAATAATATCCTAATGACTCTTTAGGATATCCTATCAATCGAGCTCTAAAGGACCTAAAGTCTAACTTATCCGCTTGTTGTCTTTTGACATGAGCCGGACAACCCCAAATTCTGAGATGACTTAGACTTGATTTCTTACCATGCCATATCTCATACGATGTGGTAGGAATGGTTTTAGAGGAAACCCTATTCAGTAAATATATTACAGTTAACAGACTATGTCTCCAAAGAAAATCAGAAAGATCTATGAAGCTCATCATGGATTGAACCATATCTAATAGGGTCCGGTTCCTTCATTCTGAAATCCCATTGAGTTGAGGTATTCCAAGTGGAGTCCATTGAGAGACTATGCTATTTTGCTTGAGATATAGTCCAAAATTTTTTGACTAAGATATTCACCTCCTCGATCTGATCGAAGAACCTTAATGGATTTTTCAGTTTGCTTTTCTACTTCATATTTGAATTCCTTGAACTTTTTAGAAGCTTCAGACTTATGTCTTATAAGATACACATACCCATGCCAAGATAAATCATCGATAAAGGTTATGTAGTAGATACAATTGCCTCTAGTTGGACATCAATTGGGCCTTACACATCAGTATGTATTAGGGCAAGTAGATCCATGGCCCTTTCCCTATGTCCCATAAAAGGAAGCTCAATCATTTTGCCATAAAGACATAATTCATAAATTGGATATGACTCAAAAGTCAACAGACTCAATAGCCTAATTTTCTCCAATTTATTGACCCTATCTTCTACTATATGACCTAGCCTTAGGTGCTATAGATACCTATCATTCGGACTATCCTTGGGTCATTTTACAACATTCACATTTTGCTTGATATTAAAATTAGATACAGCAATATGTAACTGGTAGAGGCCGTTAATGAGAAAATCACTTGCAATTTTATTTCTTTCATAAAGAATATTACAATGGTCCTTAAGAAAACTAATTATATAGCCTTCTTGTGCTAAACATGAAATAGAAATCAAATTTCTGCATGCAGCAGATACATAATAACAATCCCTAAGCACTAAATCTAAGCCAGATGGTAATCAAAGAGGGTAGGTTCCCATGCTACAACAGCAACTCTTGCTCCATTTTCAATGCATAGGATCATCTCACCATCCCTCAGCCTTCTACTATCCTCAAGATCCTGTGCAGAAATACACAAATGAGCACTAGAACCAGAGTCAAGCATCCAATTGGATGTAGAAAAAATCATAAGATTAGATTCAATAACGAGCATACCTCTAAAAGGACCTATCTCCTTCTTATTCTTTAGGATGGCTAGGTATATAGGGTAATTCCTCTTCCAGTGGCATTCAGTATTACTATGGAAATACTTTGCTTTATCAGCGGTCTTCTTTTTCAACTTTGCCTTCTTTTTTTTCCACCTTCCACCTTCTATCTTTTTACAAACTTCTTCTTTTTTTCAAAAAACTTTCTCTTGAAAGAAGTCTGTTCCATAGCAAGTACTGAGCCTTTAGAATCTCTCATAGAAAGCTTGATAGTAACCAGCATATTCATAAGCTCTGCTAGAGTACTCTAAGGTTTATGCATATGATAGTTCATGATGAACTGCCCATACGCATCAGTCAACGATTGCAGAATTATGTCATTCTGCAGATCCTAGTCTAACATCACTCTGAGTTTCTCAAGCTCTTTCAAGTTCTTGATCATCATCAGGCAATGATCTTGGATTGACTTGCCCATCATGCATTTTAGTCTTAAATAGTCGTTTAGTGACCTGATATTTGGTTGCGTGACTCTGTTCACCAAATAACTCTTGCAAGTGAGCTAACATTTGGTGGGCAATCTTGATATCTTCATGTTGGCATTGAAGCTCATCAGACATCGAGTCCAACATGTAGTATCTAACCTTGTTATCTTCATCCATCTATTTGTCAAGAGATGTTCTCTATTCAGCAAATGGATGGGCTGATAAGGTGGGAGGACCCTGG
Source organism: Cocos nucifera (assembly GCA_006176705.1). Classification (NCBI taxonomy): domain Eukaryota; kingdom Viridiplantae; phylum Streptophyta; class Magnoliopsida; order Arecales; family Arecaceae; genus Cocos; species Cocos nucifera. Next base: position 59,387 of record QRFJ01001650.1, read on the forward strand.
TCCAATATATGAGTTAAATTTTCAAAATCCAAACTGATTTTGAAGTTCTAGAGCCAATCCTTGTAATTGAGTCTGGTCAGTCTATGGGTGTCCAGGATATGGGCTAGTGAGTTGGATGCAGACATTTTTCTTTTTCTGTAGAGAGTCAAAGTTTCTAGTTAGATTTTGTAATTAAGACTTGAATAATTTATTTAGAGATTTGATTTTTAAACAAATCAGCTCTCACTATTTTCTAAGATCCCTACACTCCCTTTGTAGAGATGCAAAAATCTCCACGATTAATGATTTCTATTGGGTGGTGTAGTCCCATCAACTGACTCATTACCTCTCCTAACAGTTATTGGTGATGGGTTAGCCAATAAGTGAACAACTCTTATCTAATGATTCTCTAATCATGGTGCACCCAAGCTTGATCTCTAATTCATGAATCTCACCATATTCAAAATATTGATCCACTCTTTAGTTAAGTCAGACCCACCATTTGCATAGATTGGATTTTTAATTGGGTCTCTCACCGTATTTGAAATATTGAGCCCAATCCATCCTCCAGTCCTTAGCATCCAATGTCTAATAGTCATGGTTGCGTCTTTTCGATGCAACTGAACCACTATGACCAGCCAAGAACAATCAACTCGAGAAGGACCCACACATCTACAATGATGGAAGATCTTAGACTTAATCTTTTCTTAGGAAGATTTGATTTAGGTCTCTTTAAACTTGACTTGACATAGCCATAACCATAACCATTATGACTAACCTAGTGGCATGGGTTAGCTCGGATTATTAGCCACCTCAGATCAAAACTGAGTCGACAAATATGGCCAGGTAAATGAGATCGGTAGAAGAGATATGCCATTAACTCAACAAGAACTCATTCTAGTCGAGTAGCTCTTAATTAAAAATCAGTCGATCGTATCTACCAAACTTATCTTAAACACCAAATTATTGAGCCAGAACCAATCAGGTTAGCCTACAATCCAGACTCTAACCACCGAGCCTAATTAGGTTTTAACTTGATCGATCACTCATGTGACTCGACCATGATCTAGATTTAATTCTATTAGGCTGGTCAATTTAAGTACTCTTGATCCCATCTTACCGACTCTTGATTCGATTTGATCAACTGCTAGACCTAATTGAGCAATCCAAGCTCGAATCCAATTTTATGAATATATCTTAGATCTAAAAATTTTCAATTTTAGACCTAATATATTTCATAATCTTAATTCTTAATTAAGTATAGGGTTTATAAATAAAACATGTAAATAAAATTCTAAGGTTTCAAGATCTAAGGTTTTGTAGAAAATAAGTTTTTTTTTTATTATTTTTAATTAAGGATGAATGCACAGCACCCCTACACATCATAAGAACACCCCATCGAATGAGAGGAGTGGATCTTTAAATCCTACTTCATTCTTATGACCGAACGGCCAAGGAGAACGCCTTAATCAGAAAATGATAAATCTACAAAATTGATTAGATCTATATATATATCACATATATAAAATTAATCTAACTTAAAAACATGTTTTGCATACATCCCATGTATCATATCATGCATATTTTTAAATCAAAATTATCTTATAAATATCTAAAAAATAAAATTTAAATTTGATCATATCAAATTAAATTTATTCAAAATAACTTTGTAGAACTATTCTACAACTAATCTAAACATGCATCTATCATATCTCATATTAATAAAATTAAATAAATTTATTTTTTTATTTTTTAGATCTAATTATAATATTTATAATATTAAAAAATAATAAATAAATAAATTTAAAATTATAATTAATTAAATTAAAATTATGATCATCCTAGACTATACATAGAATAATTCTATTCCTAGTCTAGTCATGCATCTCATACATCTTAGATCTAGATTATTTAATTTTTTTAATTTTTAATTTTAGATATAATCATATCTAATGTGACATCTAAAATCATCTAATTATCAGATCAAAATTATATTAAAATTAGATCTAAATAATTATGGAACCTGGCTCTGATATCAGTTGAAGAAAAAATCCTATTTTTTGGATCAGGTTCATTCAGATCTTGATTTCATCAAGAGAAATATTTTAAAAATTTTTCTCTTAGATCCAAATCAAATATGAGATTTTTTAAAATTAGTTTTATTAATCTAATAAAATTAAATTAAATCTAATTTAATTATACCTTGTTATGAAAAATTCTATTATCCTATGATGATCCTGTTGTTTGCCTGAGGTTCTGGATGTAGCGACGTAAGTGCCTGACCTCTATCGGTATCCACTCAAGCAGGATCTAAAGATCTTCTCCTTCTTATTCTATGCTTCAAAAATCAGATCTGGATCTGATCTTAAAGGTCTTCAAAATACCTTTTGAAGATTAATTATTGTCTCTCTTGCAGCAGTGCTGCCTTCTTCCTTTTTTGTCACCTTTCTCTTGCTTAGATCGCACCAAACTGGAGCCCAAAATCTCTTAGGCATGGAGAGGGGCTATGTGAGGGAGAGGGGCTATGTGGCATGGGCAAAGGGCAGAAACTCAAAATCCTAGGCGCAGATAGAATTTATATAGATCCTGCTGCGCCATGCAGTACCACATCATCCTGACCAATCATGGCTCTTTGATACAATCAGATTAGAGTTCCTCACAAACCTTCTTAGGTGGTGCCAAGACTGATCAAAGAAGAGTCTTTGCAACCACCCAAGTAGAGATCATGAAGCAACCTAGAGTCCCATCTGTATGGGACTCCAGGCAACATCCTCTTTGGGCGTAAGCCTTCCTAGGCATGCACCCCCTCCCTTTCTTATTTTTAGCAAGAGGATAAAGCCCCATCTTCTCTCCTATGGGTGCATGACACATGGGTAGATGTCTAAGTGTCAAAGATCAATGTTTGACCAAAGTTAAAAGATAAGATTTAGCAGGTGATGGAAAATGGCAAGTGTTGTCTCAAATTTATCTCAAAAATTAAGATAATCCTTTTTTGACCTGGATAAGCTCCAGTCAGACCATGTAAAGGTTCCTGAGTGAGCCCAAACATATTTTGCTCAGTCGAAATAACTTTTAATGATTGTTGAAGAAGAATATTAGGCTCAATCGTGTGCTAGCACGATTTCTTGAACCTAATTGAATCTTATTCAAATTAGTTGAACTGGGTTAGTCCAATTGATGATATCCAGATCCAAACCCTTATTTGTATGATCCAGTTAGGTTCAGTTTTATATGGTAATGGGATATGTCATGATCTCTATCATTAATATCATCCAAACACCTTCCGATGGATCAGAACTTTTCTGATTCAGACAACTAGTATGATCGATCATCTAGATCATTCTAATTACTCCCAAAATCCACTAGTAACACCTAGCAGCATATGGTGGCAACTTATCAAAACTGAAAATGAACCTCTCAGTGCAGTTACCTATGTGATTAATTTTCTTTATCTTGAGCTCCGATCGAATTTGGGTTAAGGTGATCTCGTCAAATCCTAATTTTCATCATATGAATTAATCATTCGATTCAAGTTCGATGTAAAAATTCTAATAGAAACTCTTTCTATTATTTCACTCTGCCATGGTTATGGGCTTATGGACTTGATTCTCATGATCATCATAGGGCTGCCCCTCATCTATCGAGGTAGATATATCTCCTATTGGTGCAATCCAATTTCTATAATGAATATGCTATAGCCAACATACACCTCAGGATTTCGAATGGCTAGGAGATCGAGTTATGGTGTAATCAAACTATAACACCGTCAAGGTGAATTGTCGATGCACCTCAGATCAAAGAACTAGACACACCACTGTAGCTTCGAGCCAGTCATTGACGAGAAGGTAGACTTTCTCATGACTGCTCGAGATGGTCACACTCAGTATCCTCGTTCTCTAGCGAGTACCTATACTCTCGCTCTGGTGTCACTATATCGTAGACTCAAGACTCATCTATCCTAAAGAAGCAATTGTACACCAACCTTCCAGATCAATGACCATCCTCATGATGATCCTACGATCGAAAGCATTTTATGAGTCAATAATGAAAATTCATGTCTTAAATTTTCAACTCTTGAAGATATGAACTATCATTACCATTAACTCAAGGGATGTATTATAGACACTTTCAAATACACACTGTGATAGAAAATAACCTATTTTATTATTTATAGTCAAAATTATAATTTTGCCCTTAGATATGTATTACAAGTGTTAGCCAATTCTGGCTTCTAGGGCACACATATCTAACAGGATCAACAGGAAGACTTCGCCACCAATATAAGTTCAATCTTCAATCTGGAATAAGCAGTAGCTACTTCGTAAGGAATGGATCTTAATACTCCTTCCCAGCTTTGAGTCGATCTTGGATATTTACTGAACTTCTTCTAGAAAATATGGCTACAGTCTTAACTAAAGGACTCGGCATCCTTTTCGACCTCCAGCCCTTTGAATCATAGCATTTATATCCACCCTCTGTCGACCATGAGGGCGGCCGAGCTTCCGCAGGTAGTCAAGACAGCACCAACAGGATCCAAGCTTAGAATCTAGTTATGAGCCCATTACCCACTACTTAGAAGCCAACCTTAAAGCTTAGTTTGCCCAACTTCAAGTTCCCAAACTCAACATGAACGGCTTGCTGCTAGGTTCAAAAGCCTTTGACTGACGGAAAATCCTGATTTCTCGGACCAGGTTCGTTCAAATCTGATCAGATCCAGAGATATATTTCAAAATTTTTCTCTCGATCCCAATCAGATCTGGGATGTTTCAGATCTAATTTTATTATTTTAATAATAAAAATAAAATAAAGATAAATTAAATTTAATTTAATTTACCTAATTTGGGTAATCCTATTACCCTGTTGATGATCCTGTTTGCAGCGGAAGGTTCTGGATCTAGCCACGCAAGCGCCTAGCCTCTACCGATATCCACTCAGGCTAGATCTAGAGATCCTCTTCTTCTCTATCACACCTCCAAAAATCAGATCTGGATCTGATCTGGAGGATCTTCAAAACTCCTTTTGAAGATCTACAGTCGTCCTTTGCAGCAGTGCAGCCTTCTTGCTTTTGATCGCCTTTCTTTGATCTGGATCGCACCAACCAAGGTCCAAAACTCCTTTTGGATGTGGAGAGCAAGGGGAGAAGATGGTTTGGCATGGAGGAAGAGGGGAGAGGCAGCCTTGGGGCATGGGGAACTTTGATCTCAATTCAATTCCTTCTTTTTTGAGTTGGGCACAGGGTCTTATTTATAGACTGACTGTGATCCAGCTTCTCTTATTCCCAACCAATCACAACCCTTTGTGAAAT
>QRFJ01001650.1:65280-92074 GCA_006176705.1 Cocos nucifera
TATAACACTATATCAAAAAATAGTAAATAAAAAGATCAAAATATTAATTTAATTAGATTAAATCAAAAACATGCAAGACTATCTATAGAAACTATTCTATTCTAAATAGCACCACACAAGCCAACAACCATACCTCTTCCTACATACTCTACACATCAAATTATTTAATTTTAATTTTTTCTAATTTTAATCTGTCACATTCATCAGTGACATATAAACACTTATTTCTGATTAAAAAATTAAAATCTGATCTAAACAATTTAAACATGGCTCTGATACCAGTTGAAGGAAAATCCTGATTTCCCGGACCAGGTTTGTTCAAATCTGATCAGATCAAGAGATATATTTCAAAATTTTTCTCTTGATCCCAATCAGATCTGAGATGTTTCAGATCTAATTTTATTATTTTAATAATAGAAATAAAATAAAGATAAATTAAATCAAATTTAATTTACCTGATTTGGATAATCCTATTACCCTGTTGATGATCCTGTTTGCAGCGGAAGGTTCTGGATCTAGCCATGCAAGCACCTGGACTCTACCGATATCCACTCGGATTGGATCTGGAGATCCTCTTCTTCTCTATCACACCTCCAAAAAATAGATCTGGATCTGATCTGAAGGATCTTCAAAACTCCTTTTGAAGATCTGCAGTCGTCCTTTGCAGCAGTGCAGCCTTCTTGCTTTTGATCGCCTTTCTTTGATCTGGATCGCACGAACCAAGGTCCAAAAGTCCTTTTGGACGTAGAGAGCAAGGGATGAAGATGTTTTGGCATGGAGGAAGAGGGGAAAGGCAGCCTTGGGGCATGGGGAACTTTGATCTCAATTCAATTCCTTCTTTTTGAGTTGGGCACAGGGTCTTATTTATAGACTGACTGTGATCCAGCTTCTCTTATTCCCAACCAATCACAACCCTTTGTGAAATCAGATCTAAATCTAATTGGTGGGAATAGAGTCCCCTGGATTCCTACTTAGAGGGTGCCTAAGACCAGTCAAAGTTGGTTTTAGGGAGAACTCTAATTGGAATCAAAAAGAGAGGTGGAGTCCTTGTTGGTGGAGTCCTTGTCCAACAAGGACTCCAAGACTCCTCCAAACTTGGGCTCACGCCACCCTTGGCATGCGCCCTCCTCCTTGCCAGGTTCTGGCAGGGGGACAGGCCCCCACCAGCTCTCCAATAGGTGCATGACATGTGGTCAAAAGTCAAAGGGTCAATGGTCAACGTTTGACCAGTCAAAGGTAGACTTTTGACCAATGTCAAAGAATAAGAAATGGCAGGTGACCATAAATGGTAGATAATGTCTTACAAATAAGACAACCTTTTTTGACTTGGACGACCTCCAGTCAGACCATATGAAGGCCTCTGATTGAGCACAAACTCCTTTGGCTCAGACAGGATAACTTATTTATGATAGCAAAAGAAGAACGTTAGGTTCAATCGAGTGCTAGCACGATTTTCTTGAACCTAATTGAATCTCATTCAGATCAATTGAACTAGATCAGTTCAATTGATGATCACCAAATTCAAACCCTTATTTGTGTGACCTAATTAGGTTCAGTTCTGTATGGTAATGGGATATGTCATGATCTCTATCATCGACATCATCGAAACTCCTTTCGATGGATCAGAACTCTTCTGATTCGAACAGCTAGAATGATCGATCATCTAAATCATTCTAATTGCTCCCAAAATCCACCAGTGACACCTAGCAGTATATGGTGGCAACCCATCAGAGCTGAATGCGAACCTCTTGGTGCAGCTACCTGTGTGATTCAGTTCTTCTATCTTGAGCCTCGATCAGATTAGGGTTAAGGTAAACTCGTCAAACCCTAGTCTCTGTCATATGATGTAATCATTCGATTCAAGTCCAATGTGAAAATCTAAATAGAAACTCTTTCTATTATTTCACTCTACCATGGCCATGGATTTCTGGACTTGATTCTCATGATCATCATAGGGCTGCTCCTCTACCACCGAGGTAGATAGATTCCATCTTGATGCAATCCAGTTCCTACAATGAACATGTCATAGCCAACATACACCTCAGGGTTCCATATGGCTAGGAGACCGAGTAATGGTGTAGTCAAACTATAACACCCTTAAGATGAACTGCCGATGCATCTCAGGTCAAAGAATTAGACACACTACTGTAGCATCGAGTCAGTCATCGATGAGAAGGTAGACTCCTTAATGACTACTCGAGGTGGTCACGCTCAGTGCCCTCATTCTCTAACGAGTACCTGTACTCTCGCTTCGGTGTCTCCACACCGTAGACTCAAGACTCATCTACTAAATAGAAGTGATTGTACACCAACCTTCTGGATCAATCACCATCCTCGTAATGATCCTATGGTCGGAAGTAATTTATGAGTTAATAATGATTATTCATGTCTTAAATTTTCAACTCTTGAAAATATGAATTATCATTGCCATTAACTCAAAGGATGTATCACAGACACTAAATACACATATGTGATAGAAAATAACCCATTTATTGATTTTAGTCAAAATTACAATTTTGCCCCTAGAAGTGTATTACAAGTGTCAGCCAATTCTGGCTTCTAGGGCACATATATCTAACATTAGCCTTCCATCCAAACTTTAGTAAATGAATCCAACCACCAGCAAGTTATGATAAATGACAATCCACTCTCTGTAATAAACATCAAGTGGTCCGAACGACTTTCTAACATTCTATTATGGCTATCACTATCATTTTATTACAAGCTCCATCTATATAAGGAACCCTCCAGGTACGTTATTCTCTCTAAGCTCTCCTCTCTACTTTATTCTTCGGTGTACTCCATTCTAGTTGGTCAGAAAGCTAACTTGACCATCGGAGGATCCATGCTAGAGCCACCCACCTCCGACCTGAACATCATTTTGTAGGTCTCGTTAGCGAGATCGTCTCCTTCAACTCTAGTAAGCTTTAGTAGCCATCCATTTTTTGCACCAACAATACTTATAAAGACATGGTTTATGCTCCATATGATGGGCTACCAATGTACTAGCATAGTCCATATAAGAAGTAGCATCATGTCTAATGTGGTGGAAAATGAGCTTGATGTTGAAAAATATATCCTAAAGCCAATAATCTAGGTTGTAGATGGTTGAGCTAAATATAATTTATACTTAAATTTTAATTAAATAAAATTATTATTCTAATAATTTCATCATTTTATGCATCTTTCTATAATGAACCCTTTGTGATGAAGTCCTTAGGACTATTTAGACTCGATAAAGAAGGATTTATCATTTAGTCCTTAAACTGATATCGACCAAATGATTTGTTGTTACTTAGGATGATAATATTAATCAAGAATAGGTCATTGTATGCCATATGTATTAGTTATTCTCTTAACCAAAAAGCATGGTGATGCTATTATGGCATGCAGGTAAAAATGTAGTGGTATATTTCATTGATCATGATCCAACTGCGGAGCTCTCTTCTGCCAAGAGTTGCTCACGAAGGATATGGATATATGTATCCTTTAGACCTGATATCATCATGGAGACTTGCAAGCAACTCGTTGTACTTAGATACTGGACTATCCAAATTTTTAATTCAGTAATAGAAGGCTACTGGGTGCAGTCAAGTACTTGGCTTGTCGATGCGTGAGTCAAGATGGGATTGACCCCTCCAAGTGTTGGAGCAAGTGCATCGCTGTATTTTAATTTAAAAAATCCTCGATCGGGGTAGTCTATATGATGGATGCTGAATTTTGAAATATAATGTGGATGAATTTTTAGGATTGGTGGTTAATCCTAGATCATTCTACGAGCATCGTGGTCGAGGGGATGAATTATATGATAACCATATGCCATTGTTTCGTCATTATTGCATTATGAATTTTCGATCTATCCAGATATCGGGTACCATTGCTAGATAGTCAAATTGATTGGTATAGAAAATTAGTTCCTATGCTACTAGCTTAGGATTCGAACCTATGGGGTCACAAAAAATAGGGGTTCCTACCTGATCTGATGGCTAATTGGGAGTTCCACTGGATTGAAAATTAGATATTTATTGAAGGATTAATTAGCAATTAGATTGTTGATTAGCTCAATTTTATTGAGTGATGAGAAATTGATCAAGTCTAATTGAATTTGATTTAATTAGGTTTAACCTGATCAGATCATGTAATGATCTAATAATTTAGGAAGATAGATCATGATTTGATCAAGGGCTGGACCTAATTAATTTTTAATTTGATTAGGAATTTAATGGTTTGGATTAAGCCTAATTTGGTTGGGTTTAACTAGGACTAATTAGGTCTGGATTAATTGGTTTGGTTGAAACCAATTTGAACCAATTCAAAGTAGGTTTGAATTTAAACATCTATCTCCCTTGACTTTTGACCCATTCTCCTTCTCAACGCACATTAGGAATGTGTGTGGGATTTCTCCATACCAAAATCAAAGTTTGCACCCTCCATCTTCCTCTCTTTGACTTGGTCCAAGTGTTGGACCGATTCAAAGCTAGTTGAATTTTGAATTCAACTTAGATGGTTAAGTGGTTGAAACAAGTTCAACAAAGCTATCCTTATCCTCCCATACTCTACGCCATTCTCCTTTTGATGCCTATTAAAATAGGATTTTTTCGAGCATGCATGAGAGAGGAAGAAGTCATGGGGATACGTGAGGAAGAGAGAGTTTTCATAAGGGATTTTTATGAGATAGAAATCAAAGAGTGGTGATCTCTTTTGGGCTTGAGGTTTTCTCCAAAGAGAGAAAGGATCAAAGTCCTAAAGGGTGAGTGCTGAAACCTTAGAGTTGGGATTCTAGATATTGGGTGGAGAGTTTGAGAGCCAGATCTCCATCGGCTTTCACCACCATCTCATCTTTCTCATTGCATCTTCTAATCTTCTGGAGCATCCGAGAGATTGAGAGCAAATCATTGATTGGATCAATGAAGGTTGACTATCGAAGGCCCAAGAGAGGAGCTAGCTCTGAAGGGGCTGATCAAGATCAAGGGCTCCATGTGGACTCACCATAGAGGCCAGACACATATGCGACAGCTGCGTGATGGGAGAGCATCTTTCGGTGGATCCAGATTGCGGTGATCATCTACCCGTGCATAGGTACTATGTTCTGAACATAGATCGGTCAGCAAATATGATTTGCTAATTGAATGCATTTTATTTTTTTGATTCATATAAGCATGTCAAAGATCCTGAGTAGGGTTCCATGATTAGTTCATTTCATGCATAGAATTAATTTTAGATTAATTTTACTTTCACTATAGTTAATTTTTAAAAAAGTTTCAAAAGTCATGCCCTAAAGCCTACTAGGTTTCCTTCAGATGGTATCAGAGCAAGGGTTGCTTGACATGCTTAATATGTAAATTAGAAAGATTTAATATTTGCATATATGATATGCTTTAGATCTAGATTATTTTAAATTAGATCTAAACAAAATAATGATCGCACGGACTGTATGTTGTCTTGCTATAAGGTTTATCCCTTACAGTAGAGAGGTTGTCCTGGTACATTGCGATCTATAACTTTGATCATAAAACCTTTAGATTAGATCTAATGATTTTATGATATCTTTGAATGATTTAATTTGAATTTTTGTCATGAATAAATGTTTAGATTAGATCTAAATGTATTCATGATTTTTTATGTAATGTACATAGATTTAGATTAAATTCGAACAGAATCTTGGAAAGGTATTGTTCGCTGGTCGAGCCGACTGTCTCAGAAACCAAGCCAACTCGACCAGCATGCCAGCCTAAAATAGTCTGTGGCCTTCTAATTAGGCTAGCTCGATCAGGAACTAAGCTAGCTCGGCTTCTATTTGGGTTGGCTAGGATGGGATCCGAGCCAGCTCAGCAAAAAGTTGGCCTTCTGGGCTTTTGCTCGAGCAAGTTGTCTTAGGAACCAAGCCAGCTCGAATCCTACTCGGGCCAGCTTGAATAGGATCTGAGCTAGCTCGACTAGGAAGTAGGTTGAAACTTTTTGCTGGCTATTTTTAATTGAATAAACCATAACTAGTGCTTATTTCACTAGTGCTTATTTATGAAATAAGCGGACCCATTTTTGAAATGAGTCAACCTATTTAGTGAAATAGTGCTAGATTGTAAAGAACCTTTCAAAAATTGAAAATTATTTTCAAAATGTCGAACCCAATCCATCAGCCCAAAACTTAATTAAAAGAATTAAGTGTTGTCTAGTAGGATCTAGAATTGTGAATTAAAGAACCTAAGACAAATTCATAATTCTATGGATTAAAGGGTTAGATGAATTAGGTCCATTAATTAGGTTAGACTTAAGGTTAGTTAAAGAATAGATTAATCTAGAGTAGTTGATCAAATCTAACCAAGTGTTGACTTAAATTAGATTAAGGACACTCTAGAATCAACTTCAATAGTTGTAGTTGGATGGGTCCATGTCTTTAACAAGACCAAGATGGACTTAATTCATGGCTAAGCGATCTAGCTCGAAATTACTAGGTTAATCGAATCAGACCTAATTAACCAGTTGATGTCTAGGATAAGTCTGGTAGTTTAGATCAGTGGTTTTTAATAAGGAGCTACTCGCACTGATTCAATCTTTATCGAGTTAATGGCATATCCCTTCCATTGATCTCACTTATCTGACCAATATGGTCGATTAGAATTTGATTAGATTACTTAGTGATTCGAGCTGACCCATGTCACTAGGAATCAATTTGACTGATTTCAATTCCATAAGACTGAACTAGGTGCCCATGGACCTAAATTGATCCTAGTCCTAACCTATTGACTTGGTTAAGTCAGTGGGAGGACTTGACTTGGTGAAGTCAGTGGGAGAAATTGGTCCATGTCATTTCTATCTCTCAAATCACTACTAAAATAAATTCTCTAAATTATTATGTCCATAAAATGACCAAGTTATGAAGATAACAGAGTCATAGCCTCCCATTAAGGTCAATAGTAATGTGTCCAATTTTCTGGATGGACATTGGAGGTGCCTAACACCTGGTGTTTACTTGGATGTTGGAATTACTATACATCATATGATGATTAGATTGCACTCTCTTAATGGTGATCAGGTTAGCCAGAGCTTTTCTCAAGTCTGGTTATCATTAGTTTGATGCATCGAAGTCAATCATGTTAATGGTTGGACCTAACCAGACCTTTTCAATAAAGGCTAAAGCCTACTAATTTGGCATCTAGGACAAAATCTAAATACTGAAAATTATTTAAAAAAATAATTGGTTATGAACCTACCTGTAAATGCACATGGATTAGCTAGAGCCTACCTCGGGCCCATTTGTAGTCTATGTGGATTTCAGTCCCCACTAAGAAATTAGTGTAATTTCTCGAATTAGAGGTAGAAGCTACCAATTTATTTAAAAATAGTGGAAGAATCTTTGGACTAAAGTCTAAATCTTTAGGGATAATTAATTCAAGTACTAATAAGGTTTCATATTTTTCTTTCAGATAAATAGAATGGCTAGTATAAGTCCGCTCCGTTCACTTTTGGATAGTGATAAGCATTTAGAACTTGGATATGAGGAGTCTAATATTGACCCTAATTAGGCAGATCCAAAGAGGAATGGTCCTCTTGATTTGAATAGGTTGAATAGAAGAAATCAACAAGTGGTTGCTGGTCAAGTATGTTATATGATAACATCTTACAATTTTTTCGTATGTGATACTTCTACCTGGGTATTAGATTCTGGGAGTCCAATTCATATATGCAATTCATTGCATGAACTTCAAATTGATAGAAAGTTTGAGAATGATGATAGATTCTTAAATGTTGGAGATGGAAGTAAAGTTCTAGTCCTAGCATTGAGAACTCTTGAGCTATTTTTTAAAAATAATAATATTATTTTAAATAATTATCACTATTATCCATCTTTTATGATGAACATAATATCTGTTGGGCTTTTAGCCTAGGATGGTTATTGTTTGTTAATAAAAAAAAATTATTATGATATCATTATGAATGGTATTTCAGTAATGTAAGGACAACTAAGAAATGGCATTTATGTTTTATCACAGCCTATTAGTATAATGTACACGTCTAATAAACATTCAAAACTAGATTATGTCTCTAATGCCTATCTTTAGCTCTATCAGCTCGATCATATAAATAAAAATAGGATTAACAGGTTTGTCAAGAAGAATATCCTTGACATCGATGATTATGAATCATTGAATACTTGTGAGTCCTGTCTATTTAGTAAGATGACCAAATCATCTTTTACTGAAAAGGATGAACAAGCTACTGATCCTTTGGGTCTAGCACATACTGATGTATATGGACCTATAAGCACATATGCTAGAGAAGGGTTCTACTACTTTATTACATTTACTGATGACCTATCTAGGTATAGGTATGTCTATCTTATGAAAAGTAAATATAATTCATTTGAAATGTTCAAACGATATCGAAATAAGGTAGAAAAATAACTTGAAAAGAGTATTAAAACTCTTTAGTCAGATCGAGGAGGTGAATATTTTTTCAATGAGTTTTTGACATATCTAGAAGAGAATGTGATTATCTCACAATGGACTCCTCCTGGAATACCACAGCATAATAGTGTGTCCGAAAGGAGGAATCTGACCTTGTTGGACATGGTTCGATCCATGATGGGGTTTACGAGTCTGCCTATTTTCTTTTAGGGTTATGCATTAAAGATTGCATGTTATGTTTTGAATGCTATTCCGAGCAAGTCTATTGCAAAAACTCCATATGAGAAATGGACTGGACGTAAGCCGACACTCTGACATCTTAGGATTTGGGGATGTTCGATTTATGTAAAACGTTTGTAGGCTGAAAAGCTTGGACCAGGTCCGATAAGTGCTTATTTATAGGGTACCCTAAAGAAACTAGGGGTTATTACTTCTATCTTGCTGAAGAACAAAAGGTATTCATCAATAATATGGTAGTCCTTTTGGAAAAGAAGTTTCTTATGGAAGAAATTACTACCTCTAATGTTGAGCTTGGTGAAGTTTGTAGGTGAAAGAACCGACACTTCTAGTGAACCTGCAGAATTGGATTTGATAAGATCAAATCCAGAGCCCATTGTAGATGCATCCTTGAGAAGATCTAGTAGAGTACCATGTAAATCGGATAGATATTATGGTCTCTTGGTCTGAGATGGTGATCCTATTGAAGTCGATGAGAATGATGAGGATCCAATCATCTAAATGGATGCTATGCAGAGAACTGACTTCGAGAAGTAGCTAGAAGCCATGAAGTCTGAAAAGAAGTCCATGAAGGTCAATAGTGTATGGACACTAGTTAATCCACTTAAAGAGGTAAAACTAATTGGGTGTAAGTAGATCTTCAAAAAAAATGGAGCATAGATAGGAAGGTGGAGATCTATAAAACCCATCTGGTTGCCAAGGAATATCTTCAATATTATAGCATTGACTATAATGAGACATTTTCTCCAATGACAATGCTCAAGTCTATTCAGATTATGCTTGCAATAGCAGCATACCTAGACTATGAGATATAGCAAATGGATGTAAAGATAGCTTTTCTTAATGGAGAGCTGGATGAAGAGGTGTATATTATACAACCTGAGGGTTTTACATATTAGATATGTATGCCCTAGAAGCCAGATTAGCTGACACTTGTAATACACTTCTAAGGGCAAAATTATAATTTTAACTATAAATAATAAAATGAATTATTTTCTATCATAGTGTGTATTTGAAAGTATCTATGATACATCCTTGATAATGGTAATGTAGTTTATTCAAGAGTGAAACTTAGACAGATTTTATTATTAATCATAAATGCTTAGTCGATCGTGATCATCATGAGGATGTGATTGATCCGAAGGTGCGTACGTCCTTCTTTGGTAATAGTCTTGTCTATGGTGTTAGAGACTCGATGAGATACGATATCCAAGAGATGAGGCACTGAGCGTGACCACTCGACATCATGAGGAGTCTACCTCTCGTCGATGACTAGCTCGAAGCTGCAATGGTGTATCTAATTCTTTAACCTAAGGTTGCGTCGGTAGTTTACCTTGAGGGTATATAGTTTGACTACACCATAACTTGATCTCCTAGCCATTCGAAATTCTGAGGTATATGTTGGCTATAGCATGTTCATTGTAGGAATTTAGATTGCACCAATAGGGAATCTATCTACCTCGGTAGATGAGGAGCAGTCCTATGATGATCATGAGAATCAAGTCCATAAGCCCATGGCCATGGCAGAGTGAAATAATAGAAAGAGTTTCTATTAGGGTTTTCATATTAGACTTGAATCAAATGATTAATTCATATGATGGATATTAGGGTTTGACGAGATCATCTTAATCCTAATTTGGTTGGGGCTCAAAATAAAGGAACCTAATCACACAGATAACTGCACCAAGAGATTCGCTTTCAGTTCAGATGGGTTGCCATGATATGCTGCTAAGTGTCATTGATGGATTTTGGGAGCAATTAGAATGATTTGGATGATCGATCATACTAGTCTAAATCAAAAAACTTTTGATCTATTGGAAGATGTTTCGATAATGTCGATGATAGAGATTTTGAAACTGAACCTAATTAGATCACACAAATAATAGTTTAGATCTAGATGTCATCAATTAGACTAATCCAGTTTAATTGATTTGAATAAGATTCAATTAGGTTCAAGAAAATCGTGCTAGCACACGATTGAGCCTAATGTTCTCCTTTAATAATCATTAAAGCTTGTCTCGACTGAGCCAAATGTGTTTGGGCTCACTCAAAAACCTTTACATGGTCTAACTAGAGCTAGTCCAGATTAGATAAGGGTTGTCTTAATTTATGAGATAAATTTAAGACAATACCTATCATTTTCGGTCCCCTACTAATTCCTATTTTCGGATATTGATCAAATGTTGACCCTGGATACTTGGACATCTGCCCATGTGTCATGCACCTATAGGAGAGTACCTAAGGCCTTGTCCCCCTACTAAATATAGACAAGAAGAGGGAGCATGCCTAGGGAGGTGTGTGCCCCATGAGGATAAAGGAGGAGTCCCATACAGATGGGACTCCAGGGTTTCTTCAAGGGATTAAACTCTATGACGCCAAGAACTTGTTTGACCTAGTCTTGGCGCCACCTTAGGAGGGTTTTGAGCGTCTCTCATCTGATTGGATCAGATGATGTCATCCCATCAATTAGATTTAGATTTGATTGCTCAAAGGGCCGTGATTGGCTGGGATGATGTGGCACTGCATGGCGCAGCAGGGTCTATATAAACCTTATCTACGTCTAGGTTTTTAATGCTTCTACCTTTAGCCCACGTCACAAAGCCTCTCTCTCTCTCCTTCTCTATGCCACCCTCTGGTCCTCTCTCTCCTCTCTATGCTCAAGGGGTTTTGGGCATGAATAAGGTGTGATCCAAGCAAGTAAAAGGCGCCAGGAAAGGAAGAAGACAACACTACTGCAATAGACAGCGGAGTTCTTCAAAAGAAGTTTTGAAGACCTTCAAGATTAGATCTATATCTAATTTTTGAAGGATTGATTAAGAATAAGAAGATCTCCAAATTTTGCCTGAGTGGATACCAGTAGAGGCCAGGCACTTGCGTGGCTGCATCCAAAACCTCAGGCAAACATCGAGATCATCACGGGATAATTAGATTACCCAAAATAAAGGTATAGTTAAATTAGATTTAATTTTTATTTTTATTTTATTTTTATTATTAAATTAATAAGATCAGATCCGAGAAATCTCAGATCTGATTAAGATCTTAGAAAAATTTTTTTAAAAATATCCCTCCTGATCCAATCAGATCTGAACGAATCTGATCCAGAAAATAGGTTATTCCCTTCAACTGGTATAGAGCTAGATTCCATAATTTATTAGATCTAATTTTAATTTATTTTTGATCTAATAATTAGATGATTTTAGATGTCACATTAGATGTGATTATATCTAAAATTAAAAAATCAAAAATTAAATAATCTAGATCTAAGATGTATGAGATGCATGACTAGACTAGGAATAGATTATTCTATGTGCAGTCTAGCATAATCATAATTTTAATTTGATTAATTAAAATTTTTAGATCTATTTATTTACTATTTTTTGATATTATAAATATTATAATTAGATCTAAAAAATAAAAATAAATTTATTAATTTTATTCATATCAGATATAGATGGATGTTTAGACTAGTTGTGAATGTTCTACAAATTTATCTAGAATAATTAATTTTTAAGATCAAATTTAAATCTTCTTTTTTAGATATTTATGAGTTAATTTAGATCTGAAAATAAGCATGATATGATACGTGAGATGTATACAAAATATTTTAGTTAGATCAATTTTTATATATGTGATATATTGATGTATCTTAGTTTTATATATTTATCATTTCTGATTAGGCATGCCTTGGAGTCGATCATAAGAACGAAGTGGAATTAAAGGTCCTCTCCTCTATTCGATGGGTATTCTTATGTGGTAGGTGCTGCGCTTCCTTAATCAAAAATAAAAAACTTATTTCTACAAAATCCTAGATCCTGAAATTCTAGAATTTTATATACATTTTTGTTATGAATCCTAAACTTAATTAAGAATTAAGATTATGAAATATATTAGGTTTAAAATTAATAATTTTTAGATCTAAGATATATTCATAAAATTGGGTTGAACTTGGGTAGCTCAATTAGGTCTTGCGGTTGATTCAATCGAATCAGAGTTGGTTATAGAATCAAGAGTGCTTAAAATTTACCAGCCTAATAGATTAGTCTGTTCAAGGTCGAGTCAATGAGTTGATCATCCGAGTTAAGATCTATTAGGCTCAGTGGATAGAGTCTCGATTGTAGGCTAACCCGATTGGTTCTGGCTCAACAATTTGGTGTCTAAGGTAAGTTTAGTAGATACGATCGACTAATTTTTAATTGGGAGCTACTCGACTTGAATGCATTCTTGTCGAGTTAATGACATAACTCTTCCACCGATCTCACTTACCTGGCCATATTTGTCGTCCCAATCCTAATCTAAGGTGGCCAATAATCCGAGCTAACCCATGCCACTAGGTTAGTCATAATGTTTATGGCTAAGGTCTAAGGTCTTCCACCATTATAGATGTGCGGGGCTTTTTCAGGGTGTATTCTCGGACTGTCATAGTGGTTCAAGTTGCACCAAAAAATATAACCATATCTATTAGGCATTAGATGCTACGAGCTGAAGGATAGATTGGGCTTAATATTTTGGATACGGTGAGAGATCCAATTAAAAATCCAATCTATGCAAATGATGGGTCTAACTTAACAAAGGAGTGATCAATATCTAGCATGATGAGATTCATTAATTAGAGACCGAAGTCTGGGTGCACAGTTAGGAGATATTGACAAGAGTGTTCGCAATTCGATTAACCCATCCACCAATAACTATTAGGTGAGGTGATGAGTCAGTTGGTAGGACTACACCACCCACTAAAAATCAGTAATCATGAAGATTTTTGCATCTCTATAGAGGGAGTGTAGGAATCCAAGAAAATAGCAGGAGCAATTTGTTTAAAAATCAACTTCTAAACAAATTGGTCAAATTTAATTACAAAATCTAACTAGAAACTTTGACTCTCTACAGGAAAAAGAAAAATATCTACGTTCAACCCACTAGCCCATATCCTGAACACCCATAGACTGACTGGATCCAATTACAAGGATTGGCTCCAAAACATCAAAATTATTTTGGATTTTAAGAAGTTAACTCATGTATTGGATCAAGTTCCCCCCATCTTACCAACTCTTCCATCCACTGAACAGAGAGTGTCTCTTGATAAGTAGATGGATGAAGATAATAAGGCTAGATACTACATGTTGGGCTTAATGTCTGATGAGCTTCAGTGCCAATATGAAGATATCAACACTACCCGCCAAATGTTGGCTCACCTGCAAGAGTTGTTTGGTGAACAGAGTTGCACAGCCAAATATCAGGTCACTAAATGACTGTTTAAGACTAAAATGAGTGATGGGCAATCAGTCCAAGATCTTTATCTGATAATGATCAAGAACTTAAAAGACCTTGAGAAGCTCAAAGTGAAGTTAGCCAGGATTTGCAGAATGATATATTTTTGCAATCTGACTTGATGCGTAAGTTCATCATAAAACTATATAGCAAAACTTTAGAATACCTGATTGAGCTTATGAATATGCTGGTTACTGTTGAGCTTTCTATGCAAAGATTCTAAAGGCTCAGTACTTGTTATAGAATGGACTTCTTTCAAGAGAAAGTCGTTTAGAAAGAAGAAGAAGTTTGTGAAAAGCAGAAGGTGGAAGGTGGAAAAAAAAAAAGGTAAATCTAAGAAGAAGGGTCGCGGACAAGAAAAGTATTTTCATTGTAATTGACGGCCATAGAAGCAAACTACCTACATACCTGGCCATCCTAAAGAATAAGAAGAGGACAGGATCTTCTGGATATGCTCATTATTGAATCTAACTTATGATTTTTCTACATTCTAGTTGGTGCTTGACTGATCTAGTGCTCATTTATGCACTTTCATTGCTGGGTCTTAAGGATGAGGAGGGCTGAGGAATGGTGAGAATGATCTACGATAAAATGGAGCAAGGGTTGCTATGTGGTCTGGACCTACCTCTTTGATTATCATTTGACTTAGTTTTGTACTAAGGTTGTTTATGTGCTTCTACAAGCAGAATTTGATTTCTATTTCAGTTTAGCATAAGGCGTTAATTGTAGATCTAATGATAGGGATTGAGCTGAAGTTGGGGAAGAAGAGGTCCTAAAAATTTCATTTGGTGGTGGTGGCTCCAGCAAGATTCTCGACGATCAAGTTAGCTCTCCTAGTAACAAAAATGGAGTGTCAAAACAAAAAAAAAGCAAAGTTTGAAAAAGAAGAGATCTTAGAGAAAATATATTTGGAGGTCTCTTTTAAGACAGAGCCTGTTGTAACCGGCGGTGGGGTCCTGTAGCAGAGATAAATGATATTGTAACCATCCTGTAAATGACAATTTATATTCTGGTAGTGGGTCATTATATCGTTGAATTAATAGTTGAAGTCCAAAAAAGCAGCATTGGTTGGTGAAAAACTTTGACATATATCAATTTAGGAAGTTCAAACTCCTAAAAGAAAATACTAGAGGGATCATCGGAGGATACTCCTGAAATCTGAAAGTATAGAGGAATCTAGATGAAGTTTTGTTGAATCCGACTGAAGGAGACATCCGGAAGAGTTTGGCTCTTGTAGAAATCCACTGAAGGAGAGTCCAAAAAGAGTTTAGCTCTTGGAGGAATCTAACTGAAAAAGATGTATGGAAGGAGTTCGACTCCTATAGAAATTCGACTGAAGGAGAAGTTCGGAGGAGCTCGGCTTAGAAATCTGTACGATTCGGAATCGCTTGATCCTGAAGGAGGAGTCATTCGGAAGGAGTTGAGCTCCTGAAGGAATCGACTAAAGGAGAGTTTGTTTGAAGTTCGGCTCTTATAGAAATTTTAAAAGAGAAGTCAAAACCAAAGAAATCGACTGAAGGAGAAGTTTGAAGGTTCGGCTCCAATAGAAATTCGACTGAGAAAGGTCCGGAGGAGTTCGACTCCTAAAGGAATCCGACTGAAGGGAAGTTCGAAAGGAGTTCAGCTCCTGAGAAATTTGACTGAAGGAGAGGTCCAGAAGCAGTTCGACTCCTGTAGGAATTCAACAGAAGAAGAAGTCCAAAAAGAGTTTGGCTCCTGGAGGAATCCGACTAAAGGAGAGGTTCAGAAGGAATTCGGCTCCTGTAGAAATTCAATTAAAGGAGAGCTCCAAAAGAAGTTTGGCTCCTATAGAAATTTGACTGAAGGAGATGTTCGGAAGAGTTGGTTCTGTAGAAATTCGACTTGAGATGAGAGGTCTGAAGGCGGGAGGAGTCTGAGTGCTTGAAGGAGTTTACCTGGGTTCGACGCTAGAGGGAATCCGGAAGGGGTTCGCCATGAAGAGTTCAGCTGCTAAAGGAGTTCGACCAGGTTCGACTGCTGGAGGAAGAATTTTCAATCAAAGCTCTTTCATGATTACCAGTCATATTGGCAAGCGCAGACTTGACTGATGGGCAAGGTTTATCCCTAATAATAGTTTCCAACTTTAAGTTCAAAATTTGAAAAGAAAGTACAAAAAACACTATCGAAGTTCTTTTTTGGGCCCTACATCCTTAGATTGAAAGCTCGAGGGTAGATCTTTATCTTTGAATGAAAGAGTCTTAGATCTTATCTCCAGTGAGGTTGGAAAGAAATCTGATTCCTTGAAAGAGATCTTATCTCCTATTGACGTTGAGTGAAGTGAAGTTATTCAAGCTGAAGAAGAGGATTCTTATCTTCATATCTCCTATTGACGTGACGTTGAAGTTTAAAGCTCGGAAGATCTTATCTCCAATCGAGGTTGAAGAAGACTTATCTCTTATTGAAGTTGAAGCTCAGGAAAAGATCTTTTCTACAATCGACGTTGAAGGAGATCTGTATCTCTTATTGAAGGGTTGAGCTTAGGAGAGATCTTATCTCCAGTCGAGATTGAGATCTTATCCTTGAGTTGAAGTTGAAGCTTGAGGAAGATCTTATCCTTCTATTGACGTTGAAAATTGAAGCTCGAAAGGAGATCTTATCTCCAGCCGATGTTGAAGAGATCTTATCTCCTATGATGTGATGTTGAAGTTGAAGCTCAGAAATGATTTATCTCCAGTCGAGATTTGAAGAAAATCTTATCTTCTATTGAAGGGTTGGAGCTTGGGGGAGATCTTATCTTTAGTCGAGGTTAAAGAAGATCTTATCTTTGGTTGAACGTGAAGTTGAAGAGACTCTTATCTCTAGCCAAGATTGAAGGAGATCTTATCTCCTGTGAACGGGGGAGATCAAAAGGTTGAAGGAGATCTTATCTCCTGTTGAGATTGAAGTTGAAGCTTGGGGGAGCTCTTATCTCATCGAGGTGAAGAAGATCTTATCTCCTATTGAAGGATTGGAGCACGAGGGGATCTTATCTCCAATTGGGTTGAAAGATCTTATCTCCTATTGAGGTTGTTGAAGCTTGAGGAAGATCTTATCTCAGCGAGGTTGAAGATCTTATCTCCTTTAAGGTTGAAGTTGAAGCTTGGGGAGATCTTATCTTCAGCCGAGGTTGAAGTGATCTTATCTCTATTGAAGGTTGGAGTTGGGGATATCTTATCTCCAGCTGAGGTTGAAGAAGATCTTATCTCTGGTTGAGGTTAAAGTTGAAGCTTGGAAGATCTTATCTCCAACGAGGTTGAAGGTGATCTTTCTCCTATTGAAGGGTTGGAGCTCGGGGAGATCTTATCCCCAGTCGAGGTTGAAGGAGATCTTATCTCCTATTGAGGTTGAAGTTGAAGCTCGGAGGAGATTCTTATCTCTAGTTGAGGTTGAAGAAGATCTTATCTTCTGTTGAAGGGTTGGAGTTCGGGGGAGATCTTATCTCCAGCCGAGATTGAAGGAGATCTTATCTTCAGTTGAGATTGAAGTTGAAGCTCGGTTGAGATCTTATCTCCTACCAGATTGAAGGAGATCTTATCTCCTATTAAAGTTGAAGGAGATCTTATCGAGGTCTCTCCTCTCACCTTGTCTAAAATGAATAAGGCTTTTGACTTTACTTACGTTAGGACGAGGTTCTCCTCCTATTTCTAATGGGCTGTAGGGGCATATAATGGCCGTTGTCAGGGTGTCTTCCCTCATCTCATCTAAAATAAATGAGGCATTCGATTTTACTCATGGTAAGATGAGGTTCTCCTTCTATTCCTAACGAGCTATAGGGGCACTTAAGGGCCGTTGTCAGGGCCTCTTCCCTCATCTCATCTAAAATGAACGAGGCCTTCGATTTTGCTCATGTTAGGATGAGGTTCTCCTCCTATTCCTAATGGGCTGTAAGGATACATAAGGGCCCTTGTCAAGGCCTCTCCCCTCATCTCGTCTAAAATGAATGCGGCCTTCGATTTTGCTCACGTTAGGATGATGTTCTCCTTCTGTTCCTAATGGGCTGTAGGGGCACATAAGGGCTGTTGCCAGGGCCTCTTTCCTCATCTCATCTAAAATGAATGAGGCTTTTGATTTGTCAAGGTTAACATGGCCATTTTTTATTGCTTCTTTCATTCTCACATTTTATGAATTTCAAGATCGTGGGAGCATTGTTCCTCCAAGATTTTTTAGGGGATAAGCTCTGGGCCAGACGACCTCCTCGATTTCATACGAGCCTTCCCAATTTGGGGCAAGCTTTTCCTAGCTTTAAGGCTAAGAGATGATGGCTTGCCGAAGCACTAAGTCCCATAGAGATAGTATTGATGATGCTGAGAGGTGGCCGATCTTCTTATTGTTCCTCACTCCTTGGTGGTTCTAGCTGTGGCAGTGCCCTCGACTGATCTTCTCTTGCTTCAGGCCAATGTCTATGGAGCATTTAGGAGGGCATAGTTATGAAATCCTCCGGGGCCCTTCTGTCGAAGCTTCTTTGATGATGAAATCGAGGAGTTCGGACTCGCTTGCGCTCGAAGGGAGTTCGTGAGCATGGCCAAACTTCATCTAGCCCTCCATCAGCTATGGATTTATTTGATTCGCCCATCTGCCGCTCTCCTGCAACTTCCTCTTCCTTCAATTTGAAAGTTTCTTTTGCTCGGGCATATCCTTCAGCCCAAGCTAGTAGATCGGCAAAGTTCCTAAGGTACTTTTTTAGGAAGAATAATAAATCGTTCTTCTGAAGGTCGCCCTTGAGTGCGGCCATTGCAATAGATTGGTCCAGATTTCAGACTTTCAATGCAGCGGTATTAAATTGGGTAATGTAGGCTCGGATAGATTCCTCCTCTT
Source organism: Cocos nucifera (assembly GCA_006176705.1). Taxonomy (NCBI): domain Eukaryota; kingdom Viridiplantae; phylum Streptophyta; class Magnoliopsida; order Arecales; family Arecaceae; genus Cocos; species Cocos nucifera. The sequence continues at coordinate 84,003 of QRFJ01001650.1, forward strand.
TTTGCTTGATATGCATCAAAAAATCTGAACCTCAGCACGGATGTCGGCTGCTAATGAAATGAGCTATAAACTGATGGCTCATCTAGTCAAAGAAAAAGATCGTACCCAACTTTAATATCGAGTATCAATTTTTTGCTGCTTCCTTTAAGGTTGATGGAAAAGCTCGATATAAGATAGTGTCTGGTGCACCATGAAGCAGCATCATGATCTAAAAGGCCTCCAGATGATCGACCAAATTAGAGGTTCCATCATAGCGTGTAAGGAGGGAGTATGATGGAGCTCTTCAATTTATCGGCTCATTTTTTGGAGCCTTTGATTCAAAAAATCTTCACGATCATTGATCTCTAGAGTTTTCTGATGGAATAGGGGCAAAGCTTCCCCTGAGGTTGAATCATGGTTCGAGCAATGGTTCTTCGCCCTCTATTTCTTCTTTTCAGAGGTCATCGACTAGCTAGCCCGAGTCGGCCATCCTTCGACTGGATCATGGGGCTCTGAAAAAGCCTACTCCAGCCAAATTAGCATTGGAGCCTGTCGATGTATAGTCTGTACTACCTCCGAGAGATTGCGAACCTATTGGACTAGTAGGTTAAACTACTCCACATCCACCATGGCTATAGGTGGAGCTTGAATTACCGGAGCTAGAGTAGGAATGGATGGATCTGGATGGGATCTGGCTACAAAGGCCATTGATCACCGGGTTGAAGCTTTATTAGAAGGAATTTTTCTTTTGGAGGGGAGGAACACTAGAGAGGAAAAAGAGAGATCGTTGCTGAGCACTCCTTTAAGAATAAAGAAACCTCAGGAAAAGAGGTGCCCTTTCTCTAGCACCAATCTTATTGGTGCAGAATTTGGTTGATGCCGGATCGAGCTAGAGTTGGAAAAGAAGAGATCGCCGTTGATAACCTGCAAAATAAAGTTTCATTCAAAGTTGGTGGTGGTGACTCTGGTAGGACCCTCCAATGATCAAATCAGCTCTTCTGACCAATAGAAATAGAGTGCTCAGGTAAAAATTTAGCAGACTTTTGGGAAGGAGAAGAGAGCTTAGAGAAAACATATCTGGAGGGTTTCTTTTTATAGATAGAGCCTATTGTAACCATCCAATAGTGGGATTGCCTATAGCAGACTGATAAATGATAGTCGTAACCATCCTGATAAATGATAGTCATAACCGTCCGATAGTGGGATCACCTATTCCTTGAGATTTAATAGTCGAAGTCTAGAGGAAGTAGGTGTTGGTTGGTGAAGAACTTTGACATATATCAATTTCAGAGAAGTTTAGACTCCTAAAGGAAATACGGCTAGAGAAAATCATCTGAGAGGAATACTACTTGAAATCTAGAAGTAATCCACTAAAGAAATCCAGATAAAGTTTGGCTGGATCCAACTAAAGGAGACATGAGGAAGGAGTTTGGCTCCTATAAAAATCTAACTGAAGGAGATGTTCGGAAGGAGTTTGGCTCCTATAGAAATTCAAGTGAAGGAGAGGTTTGGAAGAAGTTTGGCTCTTGGAAGAATCTAACTAAAGAAAATGTTTGAAAGGAGTTCGACTTCTGTAGAAATCTGACTGAAGGAGAAGTTCGAAAGGAGTTCGACTCCTAGAGGAATCTGACTAAAGAAGAAGTTTGGAAGGAGTTCAGCTCCTGAAGAAATCCGACTGAAGGAGAAGTTCGGAAGGAGTTTGCCTCCTGGAGAAATCCGATTGAAGGAGAAGTTTGGAAGGAGTTTGGCTCCTATATAAATCTGACTGAAGGAGACGTCTGGAAGGAGTATGGCTCCTATAAAAATCCAACTGAAGGAGACGTCCGAAAGGAGTTTGGCTCCTATAGAAATCCAACTGAAGGAGAAGTTCGAAAGGAGTTTGGCTCCTATGGAAATCCGACTGAAGGAGATATTCGAAAGAAGTTCAGCTCCTGTAGAAATTCGACTGGAGAAGAGGTCTTGGAGGAGTTCGACCGCTGGAGGAAGTTCGAGTGCTTGAAGGAGTTCGACTGGGGTTAGGCCGCTGGAGGGAGTCTGGGAGGGGTTTGACCACTGGATGAGATCGACTACTAAAAGAGTTCGACCGAGGTTTGGCTGCTGAAGGAGTTTGATTGCTAAAAGGGCTCGATCGGGGTTCGACTGCTGGAGGAAGAATTTTTAATTGAAGCTCTTCCATGATTATCAGTCGCATTATGCTAAGCATCAAACTGGACTTCGACGGGAGCAGGGTTTATCTCCAACAACGATCATTGTAATATTCTTTATGAAAGAAATAAAATTACAAGTGGTTTCCTTATTAATGGTCTCTACCAATTACATATTGATGTATCTATCTTTAATATCGAGCAAAATATGAATGCCATAGGATCAAAATGACCAAGGGATAGTCCAAACGATAGGTATCTATGGCACCTAAGGCTAGGTCATATAGCAGAAGATAGGGTTAACAAATTAGAGAAAATTGGGCTATTGAGTCCGTTGACTTTTGAGTCATATCCAATTTATGAATCATGTCTTCATGGCAAAATAACTAAGCTTCTTTTTGTAAGACATGAGAAAAAGGCCATGGATCTACTTGCCCTAGTACATATTGATGTGTGTATTCCATTTGATGTGCCGGCTAAAGGCAACTTTGTCTACTTCATAACCTTTATCGATGATTTGTCTCAATATGGGTATGTGTATCTTATGAGACACAAGTCCGAAGCCTTTGAAATGTTTAAGAAATTTAGACATGAAGTAAAAAAGTAAACTGAAAAACCCATTAAGGTTCTTCGATCAGATCAAGGTAAATACCTTAGTCAAAAATTCCTAGACTATCTCAAGCAATAAGGCATAATCTCTTAATAGACTCCATCTGGAACATCTTAACTCAATAGAATTTTAGAACGAAGAAATCAGACCCTATTAAATATGGTTTGATCCATCATGAGCTTCACAGACCTTCCTAATTTTCTTTAGAGACATAGTCTGTTAACTACTATATATTTACTGAATAAGGTTCCCTCTAAAATTATTTCTACCGCACCATGTGAGTATGGCATGGTAAGAAACCAAGTCTAAGTCATCTTAGAATTGGGATTGTCTGGCTCATGTCAAATGACAATAAGAAGACAAGTTAGACTATAGGTCCGTTAGAGCTCGATTCATAGGATATCCTAAATAGTCATTAGGATATTATTTCTACATTCCAGAAGACCACAATGTGATTGTGAGTTGGCATGCCATCTTTCTTGAAAAATAGTTGATTCAAGATAGTGGCATTGGAAAGCAGATCTAGCTTGAGGAGAATGTCTCCTAAGAGCAACGAGCTAAGGATCCTATGGAACCAAATCAGGTTGAGCCAATATAATCACTACCTCCTCCATCTTGTAGATTGGAAAGGGTTTTCCATCCTCCTGAGAGGTACTTAGGTACTATTTTAGAGAAAGTAGAGAAAATATTCCTCATAGGTAATGGGGTTCATGGTGATGATCCCAAAATCTATGATGAGGCGATATCAGATATTGACTTCAAAAAATGGTTAGAGGCAATGAAGTCAAAAATTGACTCGATGCACTCAATCCAAGTCTACACCTTGGTAAATCCATCTGAAGGTATAGTACCTATTGGGTGTAAATGGATCTACAAGAGAAAGATTGGTGTAGATGGGAATGTGGAGATATTCAAAGCTAGATTAGTGGCAAAAGGGTATAGTCAATGTGAAGGCATTGACTATCAAGATACCTTTTCGTCAGTAGCCATGCTAAAATCTATCCGCACATTGCTTGTTGTTGCAGTCTTTTTCGATTATGAAATATGGCAAATGGATGTGAAAATGGCATTCTTAAATGGATACCTTGAGAAAGATATCTATATGGAACAGTCGCTAGGTTTCACATCCAGTGATGTTGATAATAAAGTATGCAAGCTACAAAGATCCATATATGGACTTAAGCAAGCATCTCGGAGGTGGAATACCCATTTTAATGATGTGATCAAATTATTTGGTTTCATCAAGAATGAGGAGGAACCATGTGTTTTCAAAATGGTCAGTGCGAGCGCTATTGTCTTCCTCATACTGTACGTGGATGATATCCTCCTTATTGAGAATGATATTCCCATGTTGACCATAGTTAAATATGGTTATCTAAACAATTCTCCATGAAAAACCTAAGAAAAGCATCCTTCATTCTAGGAATTAAGATCTATACAGACAGACCGAATAGGATGCTAGGTCTTTCACAGAAGATGTACATAGACGAAGTGCTAAAGAGGTTTAGCATGGAAAACTCTAAGAGAGGATTGGTATCCTTCAGACATGGCATTCATCTCTCCAAGAAAATGTGTCCCAACACACCTATGGAGATTGAACGCATGAGCAAGATCCCTTATGCTTAAGCAATAGGGAGCCTCATATATGCCATGTTATGTACATGTCCTGATATAGCCCATGCTGTGAGTGTCACGAGCAGATATCAGTCGAATCCAGATAATAAACATTGAACTTCTGTGAAATGTATCCTTAAGTACTTGAGAAGAACTAAGAATATATTGTTGGTTTTTGATAATGGAGAACTCCAAGTCTACGGGTATACAGACTCAAATTTTATGTCTGATATAGATGATCGAAAGTCAACATCTAAGACTTTATTTGTGTGTAATGGTGGTGCTGTCAGTTGAAAAAGTTCCAAACAGATAGTGATAGCAGATTCCATCATAGAAGCAGAGTACATTGCTACGTCAGAAGCTGTGAAGGATGCATTCTAGTATAAGAAGTTTACTGTAGAGATTGAAGTGATGCCATCGGATGCCATTCCTCTGTACTGTGACAATAATGGCATCATAGCCCTTGCTAAGGAGCCAAGGTCTTACCAAAAATCTAAGCACATCGAGCGTCGATACCACCTCATCCGTGATTACCTCGAGAAAGGTTACATCGAGGCCAAGAAAGTCGACTCCACAGATAATGCAGCAAATCCACTTACAAAGCTATTAGGCTAGCAGAAGATTGAAGCCCACCTTAAGAAGATGAGACTTAGATTTGTAATCAATTAGCTTTAGGTCAAGTGGGAGTTTGTTAGATATGTGTGCCCTAGAAGCCAGATTGGCTAACACTTGTAATACACTTCTAAGGGCAAAATTATAATTTTGACTATAAATAATAAAATAAATTATTTTCTATCATGATGTGTATTTGAAAGTGTTTGTGATACATCCCTTGAGTTAATGGTAATAATAGTTCATATTTTCAAGAGTTGAAAATTTAAGACATGAATTTTCATTATTGACTCATAAAATGCTCCCGACCGTTGGATCATCATGAGGATGGTGATTGACCTAGTCTTGGCACCATCTTAGGAGGGTTTTGAGGGTCTCTCATCTGATTGAATTAGATGTTGTCATCCCACCAATCAGATTTAGATATGATTGCTCAAAGGGTCGTGATTGGTCGGGATGATGTGGCACTACATGGCGCAGCAGGGTCTATATAAACCCTATCTGCGCATAGGTTTTTAATGCTTCTGCCTTTAGCCCATGCCACAAAGCCTCTCGCCCTCCTTCTCCACGCCACCCTTGACTAAAAAATCCTATTTTTTGAATCAGGTTTGTTCAGATTTGATTTGATCAAGAGGAATATTTCAAAATTATTTTTCTCTTAGATCAAAATCAAATCTGAGACTTTTTAGATCTAATTTTATCGACCTAATAAAATAAAATAAAAATAAATTAAATCTAATTTAATTTATATCTTGTTATTGGATAATCCTATTATCCTATGATGATCCAGCTGTTTGTCTGAGGTTTTGGATGTAGCCACACAATCATCTAGCCTCTATCGGTATCCACTTGGGCAGGATCTAGAGATCTCCTCCTTCTTAATCTATCTTCCAAAGATCAGATCTAGAACTGATCTTGAAGGTTTTCAAAATAGCTTTTGAAGATTTGGTGTCATCTCTTGCAGTAGTGCTGCCTTCTTTTTTGCTTGTCGCCTTTTTCTTATTTGGATCACACCAAACTGAAGTCCAAAAATCTTTTGGGCATTGAGAGGAGAGAGAGAGAATTAGAGGTAGGCATAGAGAAGAGGGGAGAGGGGCTATATGGCATGGGCAAAAGACCAAGCATCATAATCCTAGGCACAGATAAGGTTTATATAGATCCTATTGCGCCATGCAGTGCCACATCATCCTGATCAATCATGGCTCTCTGTACAATCAGATCTAAATCTGATTGATGAGATGACATTATCTGATCTAATCAGATTAGAGTCCCTCACAAACCTCCATAGGTGGCACTAAGATTGGTCAAGGATGAGTCTTTGGCGACACCTAAGTTGAATGCATCAAGTAACTAGAGTTCCATCCATATGGGACTCCAAACTCTATCCTCTTTAGGTGCACGCCTCCCTAGGCATGCACCTCCTCCCTTTCTTCCTTTTAGTAGGGGGACAAAGATCAAAACTCTCTCCTATGAGTGCATGACACATAGGCAGATGTCTAAGTATCAATGGTCAACGTTTGACCAAAGTCAAAAGATAGGATTTAGCAGGTAACGAAAAATGGCAGGTGTTATCTCAAATTTATCTCATAAATTAAGATAACCAATCAGACCAAGTAAAGATTTCTGAGTGAGCTCAAACACATTTGGCTCAGTCGAGAGAAATTTTAATGATTGTTAAAGAAGAATATTAGGCTCAATCATGTGCTAGCATGATTTCCTTGAACCTAATTGAATCTTATTCAAATTAATTGAATTGGGTTAGTCCAATTGATGATATCCAAATCCAAATTCTTATTTGTGTGATCCAGTTATGTTTAGTTCTATATGGTCGTCATGATCTCTATCATCGACATCATCGAAACACCTTTCGATGGATCAGAAATTTTCTAATTTAGACAACTAGTATGATCGATCATCCAAATCATTCTAATTGCTCCCAAAATCTATCAGGAACACCTAGTAGTATATGGTGGCAACCCATCAGAACTGAGAACAAACCTCTCAATGCAGTTACCTGGGTGATTAAGTTCTTCTATCATGAGCCTCGATCAGATTAGGGTTAAGGTGATCTCATCAAATCCTAATTTTCATCATTTGAATTAATCATTCGATTCAAGTCCGATATGAAAATCCTAATAGAAACTCTTTCTATCATTTTACTCTGTCATAGCCATTGGCTTATGGACTTGATTCTCATGATCATCATTGGGCTGCTCCTCATCTACCGAGGTAGATAGATCATCTATTGGTGCAATTCAATTCCTATAATGAACAATCTATAGACAACATACACCTTAGGATTCCGAATGGCTAGAAGATCGAGTTATGGTGTAGTCAAACTATAACACCCTCAAGATGAATAGCCGATGCACCTCAGGTCAAAGAACCAGACACACCACTGCAGCTTCGAGCCAGTCATCAAAGAGAAGGTAGACTTCCTCATGACTGCTCGAGGTGGTCATGCCCAGTGTCCTCATTCTCTAATGAGTACCTATACTCTCGCTTCGGTGTCTCTACACTATAGACTCAAGACTCATCTATCCTAAAAAAGTGATCGTACACCAACCTTCTAGATCAATCACCATCCTCATGATGATCCTACGGTCGGAAGCATTTTATGAGTTAATAATGAAAATTCATGTCTTAAATTTTCAACTCTTGAAAATATGAACTATCATTACCATTAACTCAAGGGATGTATCACAGACACTTTTAAATACATATTTATGATAGAAAATAATTCATTTTATTATTTATAGTCAAAATTATAATTTTGCCCTTAGAAGTGTATTACAAGTGTCAGCCAATTCTGGCTTCTAGGGCACACATATCTAACAAACTCCCACTTGACCTAAAGTCAATTGGCTATAAATCTATGTCCCATCTTCTCAAGGTGGGCTTCGATCTTCTACTGGCCTAGTGGCTTTATAAGTGGGTCCACCGTATTGTCTATGCAGAGTCGACTTTCTTGGACCTCGATGTAACCCTTTCTAAAGGTAATCATGCAGATGAGGTTGAATCACCGCTCGATGTGCTTGAATTTCTGGTGAGACCACAGCTCCTTAGCTAAAGCTATGGCGCCATTGTTGTCGCAGTAAAGAAATGGCATCCGA
>QRFJ01001650.1:93074-105654 GCA_006176705.1 Cocos nucifera
TTCTGAAACTTACTAAATATGCTTCTCTATGGTGGGAGAATTTAAAGCATCAGCGAGCTAGAGAAGGGAAAAGCCGAATCAAGTCTTGGGATAAACTCAAGAAACTTATGAAGAAGAGGTTCTTGCCCGATACCTATAAGCAAGATCTGTTTCTCAAGTTGAATTCCCTAAGACAACAAGGGATGAGTATTGAAGAATATATTCGTGAGTTCGAACAACTCATGATGAGGTGTGAAGTTCCAGAAGTTCCCGAGCAAACCATCGCTCGATTCCTTGGTGGCATGAATCAGGAAATTGCTGATTTGGTTGAACTTCAGCCTTATTGGTCCTTCGAAGATGTTTGCAAGCTAGCAATGAAGGTTGAGAAACAACTAAAGAGTAGCAAGAGGTTTTCTTCCAGAACCTCCTCGAAGGGGACATCCTACTTTAGGGGTGCTTCCTCAAGCAAATATGAAGGTGTTTCGTCGAAAGCTAAGGGTAAAGAGAAGTTGGTGGAACCCGTCAAAGAAACCAGCAAGAAAGTTGATGGTGACACAAGGAAGTGTTTTAAGTGCCATGGCTATGGGCATTTGCAAGCTAATTGTCCAAATCGGAGAGTTATGACTCTTCAAGAAATTGAGAAGATCGATTTGGAACTTCAAGAGGCCAGCGATGAACATGACCAGAATGATTCTGAAGCTAAAGAATCCGAGAATATCGTTGAAAAAGCTGATGATGGCGAGTTGTTGGTGATACGGAGAGCATTACATGCTGAGATATCTCCCGAAGAAAATGAGCAAAGGGAGAACATCTTCCACACCCGTTGCACTATTAACGGGAAGGTGTGTACGATGATTATCGATGGAGGAAGCTGCACCAATGTCGCCTCGACAACCATGATTGAAAAACTGAAGCTACCAACATCGAAACATCCTCAACCTTACAAGCTTCAGTGGCTTAGCAAAGGAAGTGATGTGAAGGTAACCAAACGAGCCCTTATATCATTTTCCATTGGGAAGAATTATCGAGATGAAGTTCTGTGCGATGTTATTCCCATGGATGCTTGTCACTTGTTGTTAGGTAGACCTTGGCAATATGATAGAAAGGCTGTACATGATGGGCATAAAAACACATACTCTTTTCACAAGGAACGAAAATGCATTACTCTTGAATCTTTGAAACCGAGCATGCTACATCGAAATCAACCTGGGGAGGGAAACACTAGTAAGGAAAATCTTTTCTTGAGTAAAACACAGGTTGAGAGAGCCATTACCAAACAGAAAAATGTATTTGCTTTGCTTATGGTTGAGAAAAAGAGTGAGAAAGAGAGACCTATACATCCGAAAATGCATTCCTTGTTAAGAGACTTTGCAGATGTGTTCCCCGAAGAATTGCCATCTGGATTACCTCCAATAAGAGGTATTGAGCACCAAATTGACTTGCTGCCCGGTGCCCCTCTACCGAACAAAGCAGCATATAGATGCAACCCGGAGGAAACAAAGGAGTTGCAAAGACAAGTCAATGAACTTATCGACAAGGGATATGTTCGAGAAAGTATGAGCCCATGTTCTGTTCCGGCTCTACTCGTACCAAAGAAGGATGGAACATTCAGAATGTGTGTCGATAGCCGAGCCATCAACAACATCACTATTAAGTATAGGTATCCTATACCTAGACTTGATGATATGCTTGATGAATTATATGGTTCTACTGTGTTTTCGAAGATAGATTTGCGAAGTGGCTATCACCAGATCCGAATGCGGGAAGGAGATGAGTGGAAAACAGCTTTCAAGACTAAGGGAGGTTTATATGAATGGTTGGTTATGCCATTCGGACTTTCTAATGCTCCAAGTACTTTCATGAGGCTTATGAACGAGGTTCTTCGTTCCTTTATTGGTCGATTTGTTGTTGTATACTTTGACGATATCCTTGTTTATAGTCGAAGCGAAGAGGAGCATATTTCTCATCTGAAACAGGTCTTTAAAGCCTTGAGAGAACAGAAGCTTTATGCCAAAACGGAGAAGTGTGAGTTCTTCTCTTCCAGCATTATATTCCTTGGATATGTGGTTTCGAAAGATGGAATTTCCGTTGATCAATTGAAGGTGGATGCAATGAAAACCTGGCCGGTTCCGAAATCCATTACCGATGTAAGGAGTTTTCATGGCCTTGCTTCTTTCTATCATCGTTTTGTGAAGAACTTCAGTACAATCATGGCCCCTATCACTGAATGCATGAAGAAGGGTTCTTTTGAATGGACAGGAGCTGCTCATGACGCTTTTGAACTCATCAAACAGAAGCTATGTGAGTCCCCCGTTCTTGCCCTTCCTAATTTTGATAAAGTATTTGAAGTTGAATGTGATGCAAGTGGAGTTGGCATTGGAGCTGTTCTTGTTCAAGAACAAAGACCATTGGCATATTTCAGTGAAAAGTTAACTGATTCGAAGAAGAACTACTCAACTTATGATAAGGAGTTCTACGCCATTGTGAGAGCTCTTGATCATTGGAGTCATTATTTGAGGCCTAAACAGTTTGTACTTCATTCTGATCATGAGGCTTTGAAGTTTATTAGTGGCCAACGCAAGCTCAACTCAAGGCATGCCAAATGGGTAGAATTTCTTCAATCCTTTTCTTTCGTTTCGAAGTATAAACCTGGCCATACTAATGTTGTTGCGGATGCTTTATCAAGAAGATACTGTATGCTTGCTGTTCTTGATTCTAGAATTCTTGGTTTTCAATCCATGAAAGAACTATATTCTGAAGACCCGGAGTTCTCTACTATTATCGATAGTTGCAAACATGGAATTCAAGGTACATATTCTCTCCAAAATGGCTTCCTTTTCAAGGGAAATCGATTATGTGTGCCGAAGAGTTCATTTAGAGAATTGTTGATCCGAGAAGCACATGGTGGAGGTTTGGCTGGTCACTTCGGCGTGAACAAAACTCTTGAAATCCTTCAAGAGCACTTTTATTGGCCAAAGATGAGTGGAGAGGTACATGCTATCATCTTGAGGTGTGCAACTTGTCAAAGAGCAAAGAGTCATTTCCATCAAGGGCTGTATACTCCCCTCCCAGTACCATTACAGCCTTGGGAAGATGTGAGCATAGATTTTATTGTGGCTCTTCCAAGAACTCAGAGGGGAAAAGATGCCATTATGGTGGTCGTTGATCGGTTTTCTAAAATGGCTCATTTTATTCCATGTCACAAGACGGATGATGCATCTCATGTGGCTGATCTTTATTTCAAGGAGATCATTCGCCTTCATGGAGTACCAAAGACCATTGTATCTGATCGTGATTCTAAGTTTTTAAGTTATTTCTGGAAGACCTTATGGAGAATGCTTGGAACCAGACTTCTATTCAGCACCACTTGTCATCCTCAAACCGATGGCCAAACGGAAGTAACCAATCGCACTCTCACTACGTTACTTCGAGGAATGGTTAGTAAATCTCTAAAAGATTGGGATTTGAAGCTTGCACATGCTGAGTTCGCTTATAATCGATCACCGAGTTATACTACTGGTCGATCACCCTTCGAAGTTGTGTATGGAATCAATCCGCTCACACCGATTGATTTAATTCCTATTCCATCCAATTCACAAGTGAACTTTGATGGCAAAGAGAGAGCTGAATCAATGAAAAAACTCCATGAGCAGATTCGAAGCAAGATCGAGAAGGCTAACGAGTCTTATAGGAAGAAAGCTAATAAACATCGGAGGAAGGCTCATTTCCAACCAGGTGATCTTGTGTGGTTACACTTAAGGAAGGAAAGATTTCCTTCTCAGCGGAAGAATAAGCTTATGCCTAGAGCTGACGGTCCATTTGAAGTTCTCGAGAGAATTGGCGAAAATGCTTACAAGATTGATCTTCCTGGAGAATATGGAGTTTCGGCAACTTTTAATGTAGGTGATCTTTCTCCTTACTTGGAGGATGATGACTTGTCAGATTTGAGGACAAATCTCAAACAACCCGGGGGGAATGATGCGGGAGCATCCGAGACTACTGATCAATCCTTAAGTCCTGAGCAGATTCCTTCGGCAAAACAAACACTATCGGTACTTATTCATGCCAAGACTAACTTCGGTTACAACTTGCTTCGATGGGTTAAGGAATGATGATACCAATATCAAAATTCGTTGCTGATCGATGATATATCAAAGGGGAGTTATTCAGGATAAGTTCCATAGTGATTTAATGCTCTTTGGAAGTAGATATTTGCTAGTTATTGTTGGTGGACGAATTTTGAAGGCTGAAGAGATAAGACTCCTAGTCCCCATGTCATTTATTGCATTCCCTAGTTCCTAGACCTTTAATGCTATTTCAGTTTTGTTTAGTCTTTAATGTTTGGGTAGTTCCCATGTTGTTTTCAATTCTGAGTCTAATATCTATATAATGAGACATATTCTCATTTTGTAATCAGACTGGTTGAATGAATGAAAATTCCTCTTTGTGAGTTGAATTATTATCTCGATTCTTTATCCAACGTCGTTGGTGGTGAATCAAACAGTTCTTTATCCTTGGCCGATGGAATTTTCTTTAAGCCTTGGTGGTGAACTGCAACTATCTCGATCCTTTATCCTTGGCTGGTGGCTTGTGCCTTTAGGCTTAGGTGATAAACCTTCCATATCCTCGAGTTACACACATCCCCGCAAACACAGTACCTCATCCACTTCCTCCCAGAATCGCTCACTCCACAGAGCTTATTTGTAGAAACTCAAAACAAAAAAGTTGTAGATCTACGAGTCCTTGATCTGTAACTTTTAGAATTGGGTCAATCCGATCTATATTGAGGAAGTTACACCCATTTTTCTAAAATCGCGCAATCCTAAAATTTTCTGTTCGGAGTCACTCGCCCACGCACGCATCAGAGATCCTAATCAGATCTGAGACTCCTCAGATCTAATCTTATTGATCTAATAATAAAAATAAAATAAAAATAAAAATTTAATTTAATTTAATTATATCTTTATTTTGGGTAATCCAATTATCCTATGATGATCCCAATATTTACCTGAGGTTCTGGATGTAGCCACGCAAGCGCCTAGCCTCTATCGGTATCCACTCAGATAGGATCTAGAGATCTTTTTCTTCTTAATCAATCCTCCAAAAATTAGATGTAGATATGATCTTGAAGGTCTTCAAAACTTCTTTTGAAAAACTATCATTGTCTCTTACAGCAGTGCTGTCTTCTTCCTTTTCTAGCGCCTTTCACTTGCTTGGATTGCACCTTATTCATGCCCAAAACCCCTTGGGTGTAGAGAGGAGAGAGAAGATAAGAGGATTGTTAGATATGTGTACCGTAGAAGCTAAAATTAGCTGACAATTGTAAAATACATCTAAGGGCAAAATTATAATTTTGACTATAAATAATAAAATAGATTATTTTCTATTACAGTGTATATTTAAAAGTGTCTGTGATACATCCCTTGAGTTAATAATAATGATAGTTCATATTTTTAAGAGTTGAAAATTTAAGACATAAATTTTTATTATTAACTAATAAAATACTTTCGATCGTAGGATCATCATGAGGATGGTGATTGATCCGAAAGGTTGGTGTACAATCATTTCTTTAGGATAGATGAGTCTTGAGTCTATGATGTAGAGATATTAGAATGAGAGTATAGGTACTCATTAGAGAACGAGGACATTGAGCATGACCGCCTCGAGCAATCATGAGAAAGTCTACCTTCTCATCGATGACTGGCTTGAAGCTGCAGTGGTGCATCTGGTTCTTTGACTTGAGGTACATCGACAATTCGCCTTGAGGGTGTTATAGTTTGACTATACTATAACTTACTCTCCTAGCCATTCGAAATTCTAAGGTGTATGTTGGCTATAGCATGTTCATTGTAGGAATTGGATTGCACCAATAGGGGATCTATCTACCTCGGTAGATGAGGAACAGTCCTATGATGATCATTAGAATCAAGTCCATAAGCCCATGACCATGATAGAGTAAAATGATAGAAAGAGTTTCTATTAGGATTTTTAGATCAGACTTGAATTGAATGATTAATTCATATGACAAAAATTAGGGTTTAACGAGATCACCTTAATCCTAATCCGATCGGGGCTCATGATAGAGGAACTTAATCACACAGATAACTGCACCAAGAGGATCATTCTCAGTTCTGATGGGTTGCCACCATATACTGCTAGGTGTCACTAGTGGATTTTGAGAGCAATTAGAATGATTTGGATGATCGATCATACTAGTTGTCTAAATCAGAAAAGTTTTGATCCATCGAAAGGTGTTTTGATGATGTTGATGATAGAGATCATGACGTATCTTATAACCATACAGAACTGAACCTAATTGGGTCATACAAATAAGGGTTTGAATCTGGATATCATCAATTAGACTAACCCATTTCAATTGATTTGAATAAGATTCAATTAGGTTCAAGAAAATCGTGCTAGCACATGATTGAGCCTAATATTCTTCTTTAACAATAATTAAAAGTTGTCTCGACTGAGCCAAATGTGTTTGGGCTCACTTAAAAATCTTTACTTAGTCTGATTGGAGCTTGTCCAGGTTAGAAAAGGATTATCTTAATTTATAAGATAAATTTAAGACAACACCTATCATTTTCCGTCATCTGCTAAATCTTGTCTTTTGACTTTAGTCAAATGTTGACCTTTGATACTTAGACATCTGCCCATATGTCATGCACCCATAGGAGAGAGTTTTGATCTTTGTCCTCCTACTAAAAGGAGAAAAGGGAGGGGGTGCATGCCTAGGGAGGCATGCACCCAAAGAGGATAGAGTTTGGAGTCCCATATGGATGGGACTCCAATTATTTGATGCATTCAACTTAGCTGGCACCAAAGACTCATCTTTGACCAATCTTGGTGCCACCTAAGGAGGTTTGTGAGGGACTCTAATTTGATTGGATCAAATAATGTCATTCCATCAATTTGATTTAGATTTGATTGCACAGAGAGCCATGATTGGTTGAGATGATGTGGCACTGCATGGCGCAGCAGGATCTATATAAACCCTGTCTACGCCTAGGATTATGATGCTTGGTCCTTTGCCCACGCCATATAGCCCCTCTCCCCTCTTCTTCATGCCTAGCTCTAATTCTCTCTCTGCTCTCCATGCCCAAAAGATTTTTAAGCTTCAGTGTGGTGCGATCCAAGTAAGAAAAAGGCGATAAGAAAGGAAGAAGGCAGCACTGCTGTAAGAGACGACACCAGATCTTCAAAAGCTATTTTGAAGACCTTCAAGATTAGATCCAGATCTAATCATTGAAAGATAGATTGAGAAAGAGGGGATCTTTAGATCTTGTCTGAGTGGATATCGATAGAGGTCAGGCAATTGCATGGCTATATTCAGAACCTCAGATAAACAGTAGGATCATCACAGGATTATAGGATTACCTAATCACAAGGTATAAATTAAATTAGATTTAATTTATTTTTATTTTATTTTACTAGATTGATAAAATTAGATCTAAAAAGTCTCAGATCTAATTTAGATCTAAGAGAAAAAAAAATTTAAAATATTTTTCTTGATCAAATTAGATCTGAATAAACCTGATTCGAGAAATAGGATTTTTCTTTCAATTGATATCACAGCCAGGTTCCCATAATTATATAGATCTAATTTTAATTTATTTTGATCTAGTAATTAGGTAACTTCAGATGTCACATGAGATGTGATTGGATTTAAAATTAAAAAAATTAGAAATTAAATAATCTAGATCTAATATGTATGAGATGCATGACTAGACTAAGAATAAAATTATTCTATATATAGTCTAGGATGATCATAATTTTAATTTAATTAATTATAATTTTATATTTATTTATTTATTATTATAAATATTATAATTAGATCTAAAAAATAAAAAAATAAATTTATTTAATTTTGTTCATATGAGATATGATAGATGCATGTTTAAACTAGTTGTAGAATAGTTCTACAAAGTTATTTTGAATAAATTTAATTTAATATGATCAAATTTAAGTTTTATTTTTTAGATATTTATGAGATAATTTAAATCTAAAAAAATATATGATATGATACATGAGATATATGCAAAATATGTTTTTAAAGTTAGATCAATTTTATATATGTGATATATATGTAGATCTAACTAGTTTTGTTGATTCATCATATTTTTGATTAAGGCATTCTCCTTGACCATCCGATTCTAAGAATAAAATAGGATTTAAAAGCCCTCTCCTTCCATTTGATGGGATGTTCTTATGATGTGTAGGGGTGCTGCATGTTCATCCTTAAGAAAAAATCAAGAACTTATTTTCTGTAAAATCCTAGATCCTAAAATCTTAGGATTTTATTTATATATTTTATTTATGAATCAAAAACTTAATTAAAAATTAAGATTATGAAATATATTAGATCTAAAATTAAAAATTTTCAGATCTAAGACATATTCATAAAATTGGGTTCGAACTTGGGTAGCTCAATTAGGTCTAGCGGTTGATCAAACCGAATCAAGAGTTGGTTAGATGGGATCAAGAGTGCTTAAATTGACCAGCCTAATAGAATTAAGTCTAGGTTAAGGTCGAGTCACATGAGTGATCGATCAAGTTAAGATCTAATTAGGCTCGGTGGTTAGAGTCTAGATTATAGGCTAATCCGATTAGTTCTGGCTCAATAATTTGGTATCTAAGGTAACTTTGGTAAATATGATCGACTAATTTTTAATTGGGAGCTACTCGACTCGAATGCATTCTTATTGAATTAATGGCATTCCCTTCCACCAGTCTCACTTACTTGGCCATATTTGTTGGCTCAGTCTTGATATGAGGTGGCTAATAATCCAAGCTAACCCATGCCACTAGGTTAGTCATAATGGTTATGACTATGTCAAGTCAAGTTTAAAGAGATCTAAAATAAATCTTCCTAAGAAAAGATTAAGTCTAAGATCTTCCACCATTGTAGATATGCAGGTCCTTTTCGAGGTTGATTGTTCTCGACTGGTCATAGTGGTTCAGTTGTACTAGAAAGATGCAACCATGTTTATTAGGCATTGGATGCTACAGGCTGGAGGATGGATTGGGCTCAATATTTTGGATATGGTGAGAGATCCAATTAGAAATCCAATTTATGCAAATGGTTGGTTTGACTTAACTAAGAAGTGAATCAATATTTCAGACATGATGAGATTGATGAATTAGAGATCAAGCATGGGTGCACCATGATTAGAGAATTATTAGATAAGAGTTGTTCACTCATTGACTAACCCATCACCAATAACTATTAGATGAGATGATAAGTTAGTTGGTGGGACTGCACCACCCACTAGAAATCAATAATCATGAAGATTTTTGCATCTCTACAAAGGGAGTGTAGGGATCCAAGAAAATAGTGAAAGCTAATTTATTTTAAAAATTAAATTTTAAAATAAATTGATCAAGTTTTAATTATAAAATCCAACTAGAAACTTTGACTTTCTACAGAAAAATGTCTGCATCCAACCTACTAGCACGTATCCTGAACACCCATAGATTGATCGGATCCAATTACAAGAATTGGCTTTGAAATTTTAAAATTATTTTGGATTTTGAGAAGTTAACTCATGTATTAGATCAGGATCCCCCCACCTTATCAACCCGTCCGTCCACTAAATAGAGAACATCTCTTAACAAATGGATGGATGAAGATAACAATGTTAGATACTACATATTGGACTTGATGTTCGATGAGCCTCAGCGCCAACATGAAGATATCAAGATTGTCCATCAAATATTGGCTCACCTGTAAGAGTTGTTTGATGAGCAGAATCGCGCAGTCAAATATTAGATCACTAAATGACTTTTTAAGGCTAAAATGCATGATGGGCAGTCAGTCCAAGATCATTATCTGATGATGATCAAGAACTTGAAAGAGCTTAAGAAGCTCGTAGTGAAGTTAGATCAGGATCTATCAAATGACATAATTCTACAATCCTTGACTAATGCGTATGGGCAGTTTATTATGAACTACCATATGCATAAACTTCAGAGTACTCTAGTCGAACTTATAAACATGCTGGTTACTATTGAGCTTTCTTTGAAAAGCTCTAAAGGCTCAGTGCTTGCTATGGAATGGATTTCTTCTAAGAGAAAGTCTTTTGGAAAGAAGAAGAAGTCAATGAAAAGGCAAAAGATGGAAGGTGAAAAGAAAAAGAAGGTAGAGCTGAAGAAGAAGGCCACTGACAAAGGAAATTATTTCCATTGTAATACTGACGGACACTGGAAGAGGAACTGCCCTATATACCTGGCCACTTTGAAGAATAAGAGAGATAGATCCTTCTAGAGGTATGCTCATTATTGAATCAAATTTTATGATTTCTTCTGCATCCAGTTGGGTGCTTGACTCTGATTCTAATGCTCATTTATGCACTTTCATATAGGATCTTGAGGATAGTAGGAGGCTGATGGATGGTGAGATAATCCTATGCATCGAAAATGGAGTAAGAGTTGTTGCTGTGGTCATGGAAATCTATTCTCTTCGACTACCATCTGGCTTAGATTTAGTACTTAGGGATTGTTACTATGTGCCTGCTGCAAGCAGAAATTTAATTTCTATTTCATGTTTAGCACAAGAAGGCTATGTAATTAGTTTTCTTAAGGACCATTGCAATATTTTTTATGAAAGAAATAAAATTGCAAATGGTTTTCTCATTAACGATCTCTATCAGTTACATATTATTGTATCTATTTTTAATATCGAGCAAAATGTGAATGCCATAAGATCAAAATGGTCCAGAGATAGTCCAAATGATAGGTATCTATGGCACCTAATACTAGGTCATATAGCAGAAGATAGGGTTAGCAAATTGAGGAAAACTAGGTTATTGAGTCCGTTGACTTTTAAGTCATATCCAATTTGTGAATCTTGTCTTCATGGCAAAATGACTAAAATCCCTTTTATAGGACATAGGGAAAGGGCCATGGATCTACTTGCCCTAGTACATACTGATATGTGCAGCCCATTTGATGTACTGGCTAGAGGCAACTTTGTCTACTTCATAATCTTTACCGATGATTTATCTCGATATGGGTACGTGTATCTTATGAGATGCAAGTCTGAAGCTTTTGAAAAAGTTTCAAAAATTCAGACATGAAGTAGAAAAAGCAAACTGAAAAAATTCATTAAGGTTCTTCGATCAGATCGAGGAGGTGAATACCTTAGCCGGGAAAATTTCCTAGACTATCTGAAGAAAATGGCATAGTCTCTCAATGGACTCCACCTGGAATACCTCAACTCAACGGGATTTTCAGAATGGAGAAATCAGACTCTATTAGATATGGTTCGATCCATGATGAGCTTCACAGACCTTCCTGATTTTCTTTGGGACATAGTCTATTAACTGCAATATATTACTACTGAATAGGGTTCCCTCAAAAACCGTTCCTACCACACCGTATGAGATATGGCATGGTAAGAAACCAAGTCTGAGTCATCTCAGAATTTGGGTTGTTTGGCTTCATGTCAAAAGACAATAAGCGGACAAGTTAGATTTAGGTCCTTCAGAGCTCGATTTAAGGATATCCTAAAGAAGTCATTAGGATATTATTTCTACATTTCAGAAGACCATAATGTAATTGTGAGTCGACATGCCATATTTCTTGAAAAATAGTTTATTGAAGATAGTGGCATTGAAAGCAGATCAAGCTTCGATGAGAAAGTTCTCACAAGTAGCAACGAGCTAAGGACCCAATGGAACCAAATCAGGTTGAGCCAATAGAACACTACCTCCTCCACCTCGTAGATTCAAAAAGTTTTTATCCCCTGAAAGATACTTAGGTATTATTTCAGAGGATGTAGAGAAAATGTTCCTCATAGGTAATGGTGCTCATGGTGATGATCCCAAAACCTACAACGAGGCGATATCAGATATCGACTCCGAGAAATGGTTGAGGCAATGAAGTCAGAAATTGACTCGATGCACTCAAACCAAGTCTGGACCTTGGTAGATCCAAGAAGGTATAGTACCTATTGGGTGTAAATAGATCTTCAAGAGAAAAGATAGGTGCAAATAGAAATATGAAGACATTCAAGACTAGGTTAGTGGTGAAAGGATATAATTAGCACCAAGGCATTGACTATCAAGATACCTTCTTGCTAGTAGCCATGCTTAAATCCATCCGCACGTTGCTTGTAATTGTAGCATATTTCGATTATGAAATATGGCAGATGGATGTAAAAATGGCACCCTTAAATGGATATCTTAAGAAAAATATCTATATGGAACAGTCCCTTATTTCAAATTTAGTGATGGTGATCACAAGGTCTGCAAGTTGTAGAGGTCCATAAATGGACTCAAGCAAGCATCTCAGAGTAGGAATGCTGGTTTTAATGATGTAATCAAATCATTTGGTTTCATCAAAAATGAGAAGGAGCTCCGTGTATTCAAGAAGATTAGTAGGAGTGCTGTTGTCTTCCTCATACTGTACGTAGATGACATCCTCCTAATTGGGAACGATATTCTCATGTTGACCTCGATCAAAGTATGGTTATTGAAAGAGGTTTCTATGAAAGACCTAGAAGAAGCATCCTTCATTTTGGAGATTAAGATCTATAGGGATAAATCGAAGAGGATGCTAGATCTCTCATAGAAGATATATATAGAGGAGGTGCTGA